>CM075858.1:6387008-6689508 GCA_037975125.1 Latrodectus hesperus
ATACTGAACAAGCTCCTTCGAGACGTCAATTTATCTTTGCTACTGTATGAATTACGACTGATGAATGTGTGTGGTGAACCTGCTTTTATAACGACTGATATTTCTATTCTCGACAGCTTGGTTTCTCAACCACGTCATACAATACTTTGCATACTTATTCTCACTTCATTCCATGGCAACGATAAAACGGCAACAGCTTTCTTGTTTACCTTGAAATTACGTAAATATCCCTACATAAGTTACATCCTACAAATATACAAATAATACAGAAACACATATAAGATATTACTTTGTATTTTTATTATTTGTTGGTCTTGATGAAACTTGCCACAGTTGTGTTCCATTAAATGATGACAATTATCCAAACTTATAATTAAGGTAATTCTATGTAACCATACATTTCATTAATTGACATATTTTTGTCTGTATTATTTCTCTTTTCTCCTTAAGAAATGGAGAAAAAATTAAGTTACAAAGAAACAATATTTCAATCATTTAACTTTACTTTTAATAAAATCTAATGTTTGAAAAAAATGAGAGAAAATGCAACTTCTTCAAATTTAAAAACGTGATAAAACTCGTCTTTTCTCTTTTTTTTTATTTGTAAAACAAAAACACTTTTCCTACTTAACTATTTAATCTAAATAAAGCTTCCAAGCAATGTGCTACTTTTCTTAAAATAAGTATAGCATTTTTCTAATAAAAATAAGCTTAAAAAAGTATATTTTATGAAAAAAGTATTTGTACGGTAAAATGTAAAATTATTTTCCACTTTGAAACATTCTTTTATCCCATTTTTTACGGAAAGGTAGCAGATATAAATCATGTTTTTTTGATCATTCAATAATTTTTCAAGTTTTATTGATTTCGAATCATCCGCTTAAGGGGACAACTGGAAGAGATCAAATTTATGTATCAAAGGAAAAAATATATTAAATGCTTACAAACAGAAATAAAAGATTGTGGATTATCTCTTTTAAATGATAAAAAATTGCTTAACGCTTTGAGAAATTAGTGTGTATAGTTATCACCAGCATTTGAAATATTTATGGGAAATAGTAAAAATATTTATTTACTTCAAACTTGTGTGTGTGCGTGTGTTAAATATATGGCAATGAATTGCATATGTTGATAACAGTTGCATCAGTTTTAAAATGATTGTAATGATAGATCAAAGGATTTGTATCACAATTGTAAATATTATTCCATAGTGATTGTGTAAGAACAACTAAACTCGAAATTCGATGTTACAGTTTTAAATCTTAGTAAAGTATGCAGCTCTGGTGATTTTTACTCTTGAAAAGTCAGCTTTTAGAGTTAAATATTTGAGCATTTTGCTTCTAACAAACAGTGAAAAGTTCTGACAGTCTCATATTGCATGTAACAATAACCATTTAATAAATTTTCAAATGAAATGTGTCCATAATATTCTACTTTTACAAACATTTTAATTTATGAGATCACACATATATTCTATTAATTAGCCGACTGATGGTAGAGAGGTTAGCATCCCTATCTTCGAAGAAGTATGTCCCGGTATTCGAATCCTGGTTCAGGCATGGATTTTCCTTTCTCTCTTTGTGTGTTAGCCTTTCTTTATCCCTTCTCTTTCGGGGTTAAGATGTCACACCCATTGGGTTGCCCTTTTGTATAAGATGCCGTCAGCTTTGCCCACTATTGTGCTGAATAGGTATGTCCTAAGTGGGCATTAGAATATAAATAGTGTTGTTACTTATAACACTTTGACAAGCCAAGCTCGCTATGCCTTGGCAATGCGAATTTAAGTCAAAAGGAAGCGTCTTTCGTTTTAATCATTGCACCAAAAAGGTTAAAATACGTCTTTGCTCTTTTTTAAACCCTCCGATAGGATCCACTCCCTCAATTTTGACATAGGGGAGGAAATTTTCTCCAGATCTTTGCGCCCATGGTAACTGCTCAACGACCGACCACAGGACTTTCAATTCCACAGATTTAACGAGCACATATATCGCATGTACTCGGTGGGTCTTTGGCGGCATTGGGAATCGAACCCCACCCTTTCGGATGGAAGGCCGATACCCTAACCACTAGGCTACCACGGCCTATAAATATTGTATTAATTCTATATAATTTAAAATTCTATAGTTTTTACTCATTCAATTTTAAATAAATTTAGGCAATCTTTAAAATTTTTAATGAGAATTACATGGTTTTAAATATTATTGATTCCAAAATTAGAACTGCTTTAGAACTTATAAGAATTGCTGTGTATTATTATACGATATCTAAATTAATGAAATAACAGAGAGAGAGAGAGTGTGTGTGTACAATATTCATTAACTTAAATCACCTGGTAACATGATCATTCCTTAAATAGTATATAACATTTTTTTATGAATGGCAGAACATTTATGCAAGTAAATTGTATTTTTTAATAATTTCTTTTATTATGATGTAATTTTACTTATATATATGCTTCATTAAAATTAAACGAGCTTTCATTAAAGAAATATTATACTTTTGCATTTAATGGATGATCATGTCTCTTTATTGATCCCAGAAGCTACTTCTTTTCTTATTGATATGCTCAGATTTGCTAGGAGTCCTGGAACTTGGCTTACCTTTGCTGACAAGAAAAGACAATCAACAATAAAGATATCATGTTCCTGTTACTAGGTAATTTAGGCTAATCAATATTGCATACATTAATTTCAGAAAATTAAATACTTCTATAATACACAAAAATTCTCATAAATTCTATAACGATTATGACCTTTAGAATCAACAAGAGTTCACACGCACGTAAAAATGATTTAAATAATTTTTTTATTTAAAATAGCAGGGCTACAAGACAACTGAAACATCAAAAACAGGGCAAAACAAAAAATAATACTTTAATAAATCTATAAACTCAGGGCGGAACTCGTTGCCCAATAGCATTCCCAGATGAAAATGCGTGGAAGAGCAGTACACTTTCGGAGGTACATGAAATCCATATTCTACCTACGGTTATACAAAGGAGAGAAGTAGTTTGATACGCCATTGATGTGGTACATGTGCTTTTGAAGACAATAATGGCTAGAAATAAGGCGGAACATGACAACATATTTCTTTCTTGGCTATTCGGGTACCACATGAATTTGATTAATTCATAGTTTATTTATAGAAGCTACACAAGGGAGAGAAGGAGTCTGATACGACATTGATGTGGTACATGTGCTTTTGAAGACAATTATGGCTATAAATAAGGCGGAACATAGCAACATATTTCTTTCTTGGCCATTCGGGTACCACATGAATTTGATTAATTCATGGTTTATTTATAGAAGTTACACAAGGGAGAGAAGGAGTCTGATACGCCATTGATGTGGTACATGTGCTTTTGAAGACAATAATGGCTAGAAATAAGGCGGAACATGACAACATATTTCTTTCTTGGCTATTCGGGTACCACATGAATTTGATTAATTCATAGTTTATTTATAGAAGTTACACAAGGGAGAGAAGTAGTCTGATACGACATTGATGTAGTACATGTGCTTTTGAAGACAATTATGGCTATAAATAAGGCGGATCATAGCAACATATTTCTTTCTTGGCCATTCGGGTACCACATGAATTTGATTCATTCATGGTTTATTTATAGAAGTTACACAAGTGAGAGAAGGAGTCTGATACGCCATTGATGTGGTACATGTGCTTTTGAAGACAATTATGGCTATAAATAAGGCGGAACATAGCAACATATTTCTTTCTTGGCTATTCGGGTACCACATGAATTTGATTAATTCATGGTTTATTTATAGAAGTGGGTTCTTGGAAAATGTCGCTTCTAAAGGCTTTCTTGAGAGTTGATTTGAATGAAATGCATCGGAGGACAAGTTGTAATGTTTGAATGACTGCAGTTTGACCAGAAAGTCGACGGTCTCATTTCTCTGAACACAATGGATGGACAGGGATCCATTGAAAGGCAATCTTTATTCTTGTACTTGAGAGCCACTTAAGAAGATCGAATCAGCCGTGTTGTTGTTGTTATTGCACCAGCATACTTCCTTGTACTCAGCCCTGAGTTGGGCTCTACCAGTTAGATGGACGCAGCCAGGTGGAGTCTTCGTGATTTTGAAGCAAGGACCAAGCAGAAGGCTCTCAATGCTTGACTTCCCACCCCCAGATGTATCATTTCACTTGGAGGACATTCCAGCGACACCCAGTTTTAACTTGCTCCAATCGCCATTAGCGAACACGACGGATCTTCAGTTAAGCCAGGTTTCGAGCTCTTTACCTTCTAATAATGAGATTATGCCCTAACCAATCAGGCCATAGCGGCCGAACAGTCGTGTACAACAGAGGAACGGGAATCACTTTGTGAGTCAATGGCTTTAGGAACAGCTTTAGAGTCTGACAAGAAAACCATCTTTGAAAAAGCACCAGATGAGGTTGTAGCTGTAGAGGAACTTGATGAATTGCGTTTATTTCACCCTCAAAGGCGGTTGCAAAAGGGCCCATGGGTGTGAATAAAGAAAATAGCTCATAGCAGACCACCTGGGTCTGCGTTTAGTAAAATGATTCTCAGTAAGACAGTGAAAGAAACTAAAAATATAACTTTCTTATAATTCTTACTAATTTCACTAAATAATTGTTTGTTGTTGTTGTTTACTAATGACACTTGGACAAGCCAAGCTCGCTATGCTATGCAAATTAAGTCGATTGGGAGCGTCTTTCGTTTTTTTAATCAGAGCACCATGTAGGTGAAAGTACGACTTTGCTCTACACACATGTCATAGGGACATTCACACCTCATTCATACAAGGAAAGGACAAAGACAGGATAGGTAGAGAGAGAAAAAATACATCCATGCCCGAACCGGGATTCGAACCAAGGACCTCCTTATCCGTAGTCAGGCATGCTGACCAATAGACAAGTTGGTCGGCCTAAATAATTGTTGTTGGCATGAATGTTTTTAAGTTATCCTTGTCTAGTAAATTTTTTTAAATATTGAGTTTGTTTTCCTTTTTTTCTGCCTTATTTTATGCTTTTCATATACTTTGATGATATTAATTTTAATTTACGTATAAAGAACACAATAAAAATTCTACAAACTTATATTCATACAAGTTTGTACGATAAGATGAAATTAAGTACTAGAAACATTTTAAAATTTCTAGGCATGATATAATCACTAATGGAGTTGATTTTAATATTTAAGCAATATTTTTTGACATTAATATCATACAAGAGAAGAAAACAAATCTGTGAATAATACTTTATAACATATTTCTTACCTAATTAATTTATCAATATTATCTTCAAAATAATAGAAATATTGCTTTAATTTCTCTGAAAAAAGTTATAAAATGAAAGAACTATCGGGAAGTTTTTTTTTATATAATTATTGATTACGAAAGAACAACGAGTATTTTGCTTCAGCACTCCGAGGAGGCTAATTATTGTAAGGTATTTTTTAAGATCTATAACGTTTTGGTTTTCTCGAAAGAATTTTTCAGAATTAATGTGCTACAGGACAAAAGAACACGGTAGATTCTTAAATTTCTCCAATACAGTATACTCATGAAAAAAAGAGAAACACGACACCATCTCCGTTGTTTAATAGTGGGTGGAATGTAATCCAGAGCCTCCCAAATTGTCTAGTGGTCTGACTGCGGATAGGGAGGTCCTGGGTTCGAATCCTGGTTCGGGCATGGATGTACTTTCTCTCTCTATCTATCCTGTCTTTGTCCTATCCTTGTATGAATGTGGAGTGAATGGTTGCCTACCCTATAAACGGGTCCCTGTGGTATGTGTGTACTGAGGAAGTCAGACTCCACACCAAAATATGGCCACAGTTGGAACAGTGGACCCCATATTGCCAGCCTGGCTGGTACACGACAACAACATCTAATCCAGAACTTCGTTCTACGAAAAGCGTAGCTATGGCGAACCTAAATTATAAAAATTTTTATGTGAATAATTTAGAATGCAGAGTGTTTAATCATTAAAAATATTCTCTAAGTAATTTTTTTTTATCATTTTGGATTTTCAGAGAAGTAATATCTTGTATAATTGAAGCTCTTCAGTAATAAAACTCCTTGATTGCTCTTTGGTTTCAATGAAGAAGGGCACAATTTTATGCAAATTTTCTGTGTTCTAGTCTATATTTTATTACAGGCTAGAGTTACTATAGTTTTCATCATTTTAACAAGATTTTGGGAAAACTATTTTGTTCTTAGAGGGATTTATTCCTTATTAAAAATTATTTATATATTATTACATATGAAACAGTTAGGTAGTGAAATATTTTAATTTATTGATATAAATTTATATAAACTATAGGTATAACGGGAAAATTATATTCAATTATCAAATAAATTGCTTAAATGTACCCACTACATATTTATTTTGATATTTATTCACGAACTTTTAGAAATGAATTCATGTTTTCAAGATTTGCTGAAAATATATTGGGGGTTACGCGAAAACTATTATTATGTATATATTCTTTCTTAATAGTATCTTAAGTTTAAAACTTCATCACATCAAATCATGCACTGATACCGCACTAATAAATTACTTATGTTTAAAAATCGCTCGTATTACATGTTACATTATTTCTTGAAGATTTTTTCAAAACTAATTTAAATACCTAGAAATATTAGCATAGGTTTCTTAGAATTTTAATAAAAATTCTAATAAAAATGCTTCTTTAGAAATATCTAAAAATTTTAATAAAAAATTTTCATAGAATTTTAATGAAAACAATAGGTTATCGTTAATTAATCTATTTTAACCACTTACATTCTAAAAGATTTTTTAAATAAACTTATTTTTATGATCAAAAAAATTTATAAGGGAATAGTGGCATGTTTGTGTCCATGAAACTATAAAATATTTGAAAAATTTGTTCCAAAGAAATTTTTCTATAATAATACATCAATCAAAGATTATTATAGAAAGAATTTTTTCTATCATAAACTATATAATATTACGTTTTTTTCTATAACAAATCATTACATTAATAATTTTTTAGTTAAACAATAAAAATGAAAAAGGTTTTATTGTTTAACAGAACGATGAAAATTTTCAAAAGTTTTGCTTAAATTTTAATATTTTATTTTAGAAATCTCATCAGAATTTTTCACTCCAAAATAAATAATTATATTAAGTATTTTAATTTTAAGCATAATTAAAAGGCCTTCAAAAGTTCGAAAAACATAAAATTGTGCATGAAAACACCGAGGTTTTTCAGAAATAAGCCAACCATTTAAAACTTTATAGTAAATGAGATAAGTTGGATGTAAATTTAAATATTTTTAACCTTAGAAATATTTTTATATTTAGGAAGAATAATTATGCAAGCATTAAAACATTTTTTTCCTTCTTACATAATACCATAATAGTTTGGGAATTAATGAAATTTTAGTTGTTTTTTTTTAAATATTATAGTCTTATATCAACGAAAAGCTGCTTGTTCAATATTGAAAAACAAACGGAGTATATATAATACAGTTTATATATTTCAATTAACAGTTAAATAAGTTCAATTCTGATTTTGCAATTTTTTATTCTTGTCCGAAGTTTATATACAATTAAAGCTTTTACAAATAAATTATTTAATTAATATCCCTTGTAGCAAATAAATAAAATAAAATATTTTGAAGAGAATAAATATTTGAAACCACATTCATGTCCATAAATTAAGGATAATTCAGAATCAACCAGAAATTGAACTGTAAAACAAAAATTTCACATGTGTGGAATTATCACACACATCTTGAAGAATAATATGCAAATTACAAGAAACCACCAGATGGCGCTGATCGAACGTCACAATGATGAGAGTGTAAGAGAGGGGTATATAAAGAATAATTGCAAAGGAGTAAACTTGTTCACAAGCGCTTTAAAAGCCTTTCAGTGCAATAACCGCATAGTTATGGCACAAAAACCACGTAAAACATCATCCAAAGGAAGCATTTGGATGATGTTTTACGTGGTAGAATTATTGGCCGTCTGGAATGTGGACGTACTCAGCTGGAAATATCCGAGGAACTTGGAATCACCTAGAGTGTCATCTACAGGCTTTGGCAACGTTTCCAAGATGAAAATAATGTGAGTTGACGTTACGACACAGGTCAACCCCGTGTCACAACGCCGAATGAGGAGCGGTATTTGGCAATTATTGCTACAACGCCGAATGAGCTTAGTATCATACCTGTCTCGTCAGCTCTCTTCAGCTACCGGTACGACAGTTTCAAGGCAAACCGTGTGCAGACGCTTAGGGCCCATTGGTCCATATGCTCGTAGGCAAGTCAGATGTGTTCCACTTACCGCAACTCTCTGTCGCCTGCGGTTAGCCTGGAGTAGAGAGCATGCATTGTGGACACCGCAACAGTGGTATTGTCTGATGTTTTCCGACGAGTCCAGGTTTAGCTTTCAGTCTGATTCTCGCCGGAATTTCATATGAAGAGTCCCAGGTACCCGTTATCCAAGAGAACGCCATTGAACGACACCGTTAAGTTGGTACAGGATTGCTCATTTGGGGAGGACTTATTATGGGTTTTAGAACTAACGTGCATGTTCAGAATGTTACCATGACAGGCCACATTTATCGGAATGTCATTCTGGAACAGCTTGTATGTTTGTTTCGGGGCGCCATGGGTGCAGAATTTTTGTTTATGGATTACAACGCCCATCTTCACCCTGCAAACACTGTAGACGAATGCCTTCAAGCGAAGGATATCACCCGTAAAGACTGGCCAGCATACTCACTGGACTTGAATACAATAGAGCATGTGTGAGACATGCTTATCCCATCAACTTCAGCCCATCAACCTACTCCCACATGTCTTACGGATCTTTGGAGAGGATTGCTTGATGAGTGGTGCAATATTCCCAAAGATCAGATTGGTAATTTGATACTCAGCATGCCTAAACGTTGTATGGCCTGTATTGCATCGTCTGGGGGTCAAACTATGTATTAACCATCATGCCAACCATGTTATATTGATTTTCATAAATAGGTTCCTGTTTGAAATTTGCTCCAGGGAGTAAAAATCACAATTTTTATTAATGATGTGAAACATATAGCAACTTTTTTGCCTTTTACCTTTTGTTTAATACATAGACTGTACAAATAAGTCATATTTGTTTTGCTTCCGTCTCTTTCTTTGCCTGCACTTACATTATCCGTAATTTATGGACACGAGTGTAATTTTCATCAGAATAATCAGGTAAGAGTTTCAAAACTAATATATCTTAATATAAATAGATGTTCCTAAGCATAAGATATTAATATACGTTTAGTTTAATTTTATCTTATTAATGTTATTTATAATTGATACAAATAAAAGTGATGAACACATTATTTTATTTAAATAAATGCTACAAAATACCAATCGAGAAACCCAAAAGTTAAGAACACAGTTGTATAATGGTTAGAAATGAATATCAAATGGCTGAAAATGTGTAATGAAATCCAATACGGAAAAAAAGTGCAAGAATTTTTATTAGAAACCTTACTTTTTTTGACAACAATATAATATAAAAAAATCTTTCAGAGAAAATTGTGGGTACAGGTTTATTTAAAAGTATCCTTGTTTTTTTTTTTTTTTGACGATTTTTTTAAACGAAGACAGACACTATTGTGTAAATAACAAACCGGCAACCCTACAGCTAAGTTACATAAAGTGCTGAAAATACCAAGGTTACCTGAAATTAACTTTCAGCGCCAATATTTATCACCTAATTTTTTGCCAAACTAAGGGGTACTTGCTTCTACACCGAGCTCAACTGTGTATAAAATTTTTAATTGCAAAATACATTTTACTTTGTTGCAAATTCGTTCCCCCATGAACCAAACTGTGACATGCCTGTTATGTATGTTTGTCATGAAATTATCGATAAGTGACAGACTAGTGTATTACTCCATTCCAGAGGAAAAACAATCTCGTAATTCCGATCAAGAAAAAGTACTTTTAATGAATATTGAAATAATACGTCACTTGAGTGTATCTCAAACACGCTCGATTTTATTTTAGGTCAAAAGAACATGCTATTAGCAACATACGATCAATTGCTGCAACTTCAAGCTCTATAAAATGAGTTGCATGAATTTGAAATTATCAAGCATCAAAAGAAAAAAAATCATCAGTGGTTTTGGGTTATATGACAAAAATTCACACTGTTTCCACTGTATATCTTTGAACCATATAATTTCCGCTCCGATTGATATGTACATGACTGTATGCTTATTTATTCCCATTAAATTTCATAAGACATTGAGAAACCAGGAGAAAAACTATCCTACTTTCTCCATTACCCTAATTTTTCCTCTGTTTTTAAAAGTGAACTCATAGTGATAGAACACGATCTTCAGACTATTTGCAATGACTGTGACTTCGGAGACCTCTGGATTCTTTCTGACAGTCGTCTTCAGCACCTTCAAAACTTGTTCACAGTTGGAGATAAAACCAGCATCTCTATCCTTCTTCAGCTAAAAGATATCTCCAAGCTACGCGATGTTCATTTACAGTGGATTCCATCCCACGTTGACATCTATGGCAATGAGCAAGCAGATCACTTAGCCAAGCAGGGCTGCAGCCATTCTCCACCTTCTCACACAGCCTTAACCTTTGCAGAACTTCATTCCAAAGTCATTTGTGATATTTCGAAGGAATGGAGAAGCCCACTCAGGCACCACTGGTATGGGAGCAGCGATCATCATTCAGTCTCAACTGTGACACCCGAACTGCAATAACAAAACTCAAACACAAAAAGTCTTTCATTTTTAGAGGGGAGGAAGACCTACTCATTATGCACAAAATGCCGAGCCCAACAAGACTCCCCTGAACATTTACTTGACTGCATGGGGCTCACCAAGAAGGACCTTTATTTTTCCCCCCTTTTTGTATCAGATTTTCTTCGGGTCAGTGGTCTTATGGACCTTGTCTGACGAAGTCAGACAAAAGGAGGATAAGCCACAACAACAACACATTTCATAAGATCAGCTTATCTTGCTTGTAAAGTGAATTTGAGCTTTCCAAGACAAATGATTAGTTATTTTGAATTCCTCTGTCTTTGCAGGCAAATCATATTGGTTTGAATTTATTAGTTTGAAATTGCATACTAAAATGTAATATACATTCAAATTAAATAAGAACTTGTCATTAAATTGCACTTGATTCCAGTAACTTTGCATTCAATCGCAAGATGCAATGTCACCACTCTTCTAGGTGATTTGAAATCAATGAAATTCACGTAATTGGTCTATTATGCAAAAATTGAATTTATTTAGACTGTATCACATTTATTGAATTGAGAATCATTATTCTATTGATAAAAGAAATAAAAGAATTTAAATTTATTTAAAATTTTTTACAAATTTAACAACGAAAACTACAAATAAATTTATAATGTTGAATACAAGTCTGTTACAAAAATATATGAAAAATAACCATATACTAAAAATAATGTGTAAAATATTTAGGGCCAAAATACTAAAATATAATTGGTAAAAAGTTTAGTTCCAAAATACTAAAATATAATTGAGTTTAAAATATTGGAATCCGCAATAAAGTATCTCAAACTATCACTTTTTTCTATTAGTGCTGAGTGAAAAGCTTTCAATATATATACCATCGATGATAAAATAAAATTTCTTAAGCGTTGATTATATGAGTAAGTTTATATCAAAATGATATTAATATTGAGTAAGACTTTAACATTAAAAATTGCATTTTACACTGAAATACTGATTGTGCTTGTAAAATGGTTTCACACAATAGATTTAAAAAAATTTCTAAAATTACTATTATTATCTAAAATTGAACGAGCTGATTTAAATAATTGTTCTGCATAAAAATTTAAAATTTTGTTGTATAATAATATTGAAAATACTTTGAGCATTATCTTGGGCTTAGGGTTTAAATATAACTTAAGAAAACTTTTTCAAACTTGGAATTTTTTTCGGTTCAACAAAAATTTGCTAAAACACCAATTTAGCAAAATATATGAATATATATATACATATCTTATATTTAACTTTTGTCATCTAGTTAAGAAACTTTTCCTACCAAACTAAAACATTTATAAATTTACTTCAATTTAAGAGGAAAGTTTAATACATTTTAAAGCTAACGTGAAATAAACTGAGTTAAAGGAATTTTTTTAATTATAACTAGGATCTATTTTGAAAAGTTTTCTTTCAATTTTTCAAAAATTGAACTTTTTTAAAGAAATTTTTGGCTTTATAGAAACAGTCCATTTTAACAAAATACAAGGAAATTTTTCTTTTCTTAAATATTTTTCAGAAAAAATAATTTTCAAATTGTTATAATTAAAAAAAAATTTTCGAATTTTATGTTCTATAGAAAATTTATTTCAAAGATGCATCAAAATATATTTTAAAGTTAAGATGACATTAAGTAAATGTTGACATTGTGCTTTCAAATGTCATCTATAAGTTTTAAAAAAAAAATTTAAAAAAAAAATTACAGACGTTAAAAGTATCTGATAAGATAATATATTATTTTTCCGTATAAAGATAATATAATATTTTTCCAAACTTTTATTGAAAATTTTGATATTTAACATTTATTTAACTAAATATATGCGCATTAATATGAATGTAAATCTAAATATATATATAGATAGATAGATATAGATAAAAATTATTTTTGTATCATAGAATTTTAAGCTTTAAAAAGATATTTCTTAAATTAATCATAATTTTTTTTCAATTAACAAAAAATGATCTTAAGAATGTCCAGCGAGTAATAAAAACTTATAGATTATTTCGTATAAATTAGAGGACTTGTCTTTAAAATTGTCGCTTTCATCATGATCTCCTTTTTTTTGACAAAACATTTATATTTGAGTTATATAATATAGATATTTCTCGTTATATTTATCTAAAACTTTAATTATGGCTTTCTTTATGATTCTTATTAACATGAAATTACTAACATGAGCTTATCTCTTGAATTCCAAATCTTAAAACTAAATATTTTCTCCGATTACTTTGAATTAAAAGTCATTTTTAATATAAATAATGGGTGAAATAAGAAAATAAGGCTTTTTAGCAATATGATTAGTTTTAATCTAAATGACAAACAGAAAATGAGCCGGCCAACTTGTCTAGTGGTCAGCATGCCTGACAGCGGATAGGGAGGTCCTGGGTTCGAATCCCGGTTCGGGCATGGATGTACTTTCTCTCTTTATCTATCCTGTCTTTGTCGTTTCCTTGTATGACTTGGTTGTGAATGGTTGCTTACCCTATAAACGGGTACCTATAGCATATGTGTACTGAGGAAGTCGGACTCCACAACAAAATATGGTTCAATTGAGAAAGTGGAGCCGTGCACCCCATATTGCCAGCCTAGCTGGCACACGACAACAACAACAACAGAAAATGAGTTGCTGTATTTCATTCAATTCTTGATTCATGTTTTTATCTTATCCACATTTTGTTTAAAAAGTTAGTCATCTTACCTTTAAATCATACTTTATTCATAAAACCAAACCCCAGTTTATATGATTATGTATAATATTAGAAGTTACTACACACTAGATTACTCTGAAGGTCAGCAAAATATTCTTTATGTCATAAAAATAAATTTAACTGGGAAATAGTATGCCAGATAAAAACGAAAATCCGGCCGTGAAGTTCGTAAGTCACCGCTTTTTCCTTCTTCATGGAATATTCTTCTGTCTCATTTTTAAAAATTAAGTTGAATGAAGCTTTACATTCATGAAACTATTTATATTCTTTGTTTAAAGGTAGAAAGAAACAAGCACAAGCTGTCAATTTATTTGTTTTTGAATTTTTAAAATACAATTTGCATAAAAATTTAAAGAAACTATTATGAATTTGAATATTTTTAATATCTTACAAATACCATTAAAACTAATAATAATACTTACCATACTATAACCAAAAAAACCCCTGTCTAGTGGTCACAGTGCCTGACTACGGATAGAGAGGTCCTGTGTTCAAATCCCAGTTCGGGCATGGATGTACTTTCTCTCTGCCTCTATCCTTCTTTGTCCTTTCTTGTAAGAATGGATTGTGAGTGGTTGTCTACCCTATAAACGGTTACCTATGGCATGTGTGTACTGAGGAATTCGGACTCCACATCAAAATATGGTTCAGTTGGAAAAGTGAAGCAGCGCACCCCCATAATGTCAGCCTAGAAAACAACACACAGCAACACCAAAATAAACAAGATTTTAAATTCTGTAAAAACTACATATAATGATTAAAACCTTTCTTATTAGCAGAAAAATCCGATAAACAGTATTTTTATTTCAAAAACGAATTAAAAATACTGTTTTTCACATTTTTCTTTCACAGAGGAGTTACACTAGGCTTTGTCCTCACTGCCCGGATAACACCCAACTGTCTCCATAACACATCTTCAGCTGTCCAGCAATGCTGGCCAAGCTTTTTAACATCAGCATAGAGGATCCTGTGGAGCTTCTCTTTACAGATAAAGGTGTAGAGATCACCGTGCTGTCTTCGACATTTCGAGGACATTTAGGGTTTTTGCACGTACTTCATGGGCATGACATCATCATTTCAAAAGAATTATTCATTTATCGAATTCTAGTGCAAAATATGCATGCTAAATAAATTTAGTATTAAATACTATTGTTATTAATACGATTTCTATGCGTTTATTGCATTTTGTTTTATGTATCCTTTTAGATTATTACAATTCATTCATTGTTGTGTGCCAGCTAGGCTGGCAACATGGGGTGCGCTGCGCCACTTTTCCAACTGAACCATGTTTTGGTGTGGAGTCCAACTTCCTCAGTACACGCATGCTATAGAGACCCGTTTATAGGGTAGGCAACCATTCACACCTCGTTCATACAAGGAAAGGACAAAGACAGGATAGATAGAGAGAGAAAGTACAGCCATACCCGTACCGGGATTCGAACCCAGGACCTCCTAATCTGTAGTCAGGCATGCTGACCACTAGACAAGTTGGTCAGCGATTAATACAATTGTGACCTTATTTCACGATAGACGATTACCTGAACAGTTTTATTATTAAAGTATAAAAAAACTTTGATTTTCTGACTTAAATAAATAATAATTATAAAAAAATATTGCATTGCCATTCATCGTTTTATTTACGTAATTAAAACATGCTTGAAATTTAAGTCAAGAAAGCATATAGCTATTCATCATTTAAGAATATTATAATGTTTTGTATTTTTCATAAATTTTTATGAAGTCCTCAACTGTTAATATCTTCTCAATATATGTACTATGCATTGCAAAGAATGTACCAGATCATATGTATTTAAATTAAAAATGATTTACATCAGAAATTAAAGTTTTGTAAGAAATTTGTATGATTATTTTTCAATATTTCTTACAAATTCTTTATTTCAATATTTCTTACAAAGATCCCATGATATCCCACAACATTATTTCGCATAAAGTGATTTAAATTAATCCAAAGAGAAAAATAATTGTATAGAAGTAAATTTCCTTATTTGTAAAAGTTTATCACTTTTTTCAGCATTAATTAAGTGAAATTACTTTTTTTTATCAAAATGAAATATTGCATTATTAATACAAACAAACAAATAATATAAGCTCATTTTAATACTGATTAAAGACATTTACATATAATATATTTTTAGCAGTATTTGTGAGCAAGAAACGTTTTTAGTTTTTCTGGTATAAAGAAAGCCAGAAAGGCTTATTAGTGTTTCTAATTTAAAATAAATGAATTTTTAACTGAGATTAAATAAACAATTTTTACAATTATTTTATTTGCAAATAAAATGTTATCTGTAGACATTCTTCCCATAAATAGTGATTAATCTGATGAGGAATTATATAAAATTTAATTTAAATTCGATATTATAAAGATTTTATGAATTTAAAGCAGCATATTTCTCTACAAAGTTTGCCATCAAAGTATATATATATATATATATATATATATATATATATATATATATATATATATATATATATATATATATATATATATATATATATATATATATATATATATATATATATATATATATTTATTTATTTATTTATAACAGGAGAGAGATATATTTTAAATAAATCTTTTTTCTTTCCCTTAAAAATGCATATAAAGATGAGATTGCATTTAAAAAGGAAACGAAAAATTCCAAATTTTCCTTCAATAAAAATTTTAAAGTTCCTTATTTCATTACATGAAAAATAGTTTTAATTAACCTTTTTAGAGTAAGCAAATTTTGCCTTAAAAATGTGAAATAATATTGTCTTAAAATAGCCATTTTACATAAATCTTATAGGAAGACATAAATCTTATGAATTTTGATTTCTTATACTTTTAGAGACAGAAGTGTATTTTTTTCAGAAAATAAAAGAATTAGTAAATTTATATACATGATTGGGATTTTATAGGTATAATAGAGTTATAAGAAAGATTGATTTATAAATGTAAATTCAAATAAGAAATATATCAAAATTACTGTGAATTAAGGAATTAAACTATAAAAGTAAATTTCACGGGTCAACTTCCATAGAACTTTATTGAAAAACCTCTATACTAAATATTTTATTTCATTTAAGAGGAATGATTGAGTATATATATATATATATATATATATATATATATATATATATATATATATATATATATATATATATATATATATATATATATATATAATAAAAGGAATTCAGATTATAACGTTTTTATATTCACATTAATTTTCAACCAGAACTATTTATTTATCAGAAAAAGTATTGCGTAAGAGTACAATATTTGTAGACAATTTATTCTATACGCAAGACGAGCGATTTCTGAAGCAATACATAAAATATAAAGTAAAATGCGCATTTTGAATTCAAATGAAGCAGTAGAATGTCCAGAGTTGTATACTAAAAATATTCTCTTCTCGTTCTATAAAAGTTTATTATTCTTCGAAAAGAAACAGTTTAACATTAAATTTATGCATTATGTTCTTTTTTAACCTTTTGCTTACTTGATCAGAATTCTTACAAATATTTGAAAAAATATTTAAATGTATGGGAATGTCTGAAAACCATTTAAATTTAAATATGGGTAATAAAATCTTAAATTTGCGAATTTTTATAATTATAAAAAAACATTTATTAAAAATCAGTTAAATTTTATTTTCTATTTAAGATGTTACAATCTTTAGAAATAATTTAATTTACTTAAGCGTGAGAAAATAGCTTCTTTTCCTAATGCATTACATTACTGGCGAAAACAGTTCTAGTTTCACAATTAAAAAGTAAAACAATGGAATTAAATACTGAATATTTAATTTAAAAACTTCTAGAAAAAATTAATTTACCTTCACTTTAATTTCTGGTCTTCAGAAATAAAAAAAATTTCTCAATTTTTAAAAGATTATTTTTCTAGTAAGAATACATTTATCAAATGTTATTATGAATTTTTTTTATTATAAATTATTCCAAAAAAGATTCCAAATATTATAATAGAAAATTTACTTTCTAATTTAATTAAAGAGGAGAATTTTATTCATAAAAATTAAAATTTCACTTCACTTTTTACAAACTGAATTTTTTTAAAATTAAGTATGGATTTATATTTTAAATATTAAGATTGTATTTTTAGAATGAAGACTTTATTTAAGAGCGCGTGAGAAAATAGAAAAATTCTTCTGATTATTTTGTTATTTTACCAGTTCTAATTATTTTGAATGATTAACATTACTATAATAAATATTTTTAGATAGCTCTTGATTTTAATAATGCTTATTTATAAGATATAGCAAGATGTTCACAAATCCACAAACTTCTTGCAAGTTTAAGCTGTGGAAGATCTGTGGATGGTACCTTTGGTGGTATTGCTTTTCCATCATAACCAGGATAGAATCCCTAATTTCTTGAAAATCTTCCATACGAAGTTTTTAATAAAGTCACTAAAATATAATTCATATCTCAAATTTTATATATAGATTCAACTATTTGAGATACCATTTGTGACTGTCTAGATATTATTCACATACTTTTACAACATATTTTAACATGATTTTTAAAAATGATATTGCACTGACGACGCTTAATTAGAGATGGCATATTCTCCTCAATTTCTTATATAAATTTTAGAGGCTTTGATTTTATATCCTAATTATTGCTTTAATAAAATATATATTTGTTATATTGATAAAGAAATTCACGTTTCCGTAAATAAACATCATATCAATTTCAAAAATGTAGATGTTTGTTCACACAATTTTTCGCTATAATTCATTATTTATAAACACAAAAACTGATAATCTTGCCTTTAGTCACATATTCTTTCAAGAATTAAAGTACTTCTTTTTTAAGTAAGATTATTCCACTTATTATAAAAACTACTAATATTTTTCTCTATAATGCATCTTTTTAAAATATAGATAAAAAGTTTTTCATCTTAATAAATTCTTAAAAGTGTTAAGTTTCCACTTTCATTTAATAAAACATTAATCACTTTGAATAAAAACTACTTGTTTTAATTTCAACAATTGTTTCAATTTTTTAAGAATATTTCATCATTTCAGTGAAATGTAGTATATATTTTTGTCTTGAGAGTAATGCTAAGAAATTCATTTCTTTTGGTGCAATTACTTTAAATTTCCAAATTCAACAAACTGTAAGATAATTGCTGCAACTTAACCTACAGCATTTTTATTACTTTCTAATTATTGGAAAGTTTTACCGGGGAAAGATAGATTAAGAGAAACTTATTAAATGCTAAATTTGTATCAACTTTAACTAGTTTTTTTCTTGAATGGGCATGCAATCAATTTTCTTTTTACTTTTCATTAAATTAATATTTTAAATTGATTACTTTAAAAGAAATTTTGAAAACTGTTAAAATTTTTGAATATGCGAAGAAAAAATTTATTCCGCAAGAGACATTATTAAATCCAACTTTTTCAATTAATCAAGCAAAAAGTGTGTACGATATAAATTAAACTCAATTAAGTTGCTCTGAATTAATCTTCAAGTGAAATTAGGCATTTAATATAATTCATTTTGCCCCTATATTCGCTCATTAAATTATTATTCGATTAATTTGAGTTAGAAGTAACATCAATTGCTTAAGTAAGAAAAACATAATTCATTTATTAAATTATTATTCAATTAATTTGAATTAATAGCGACATCAATTGTTTAAGTAAAAAAAGGCATGCTACAAACAACTAAATTTAATAATTAAGAGAATTATTTTTTTCGTTAATTTCCGAAATTCTTTGAATTAGTGTAATTTTGTCAAAGTTAAATCAAATTTATTTTCTCGTATAGTCTGATTGTAAGAATAATAAAATTTTCATAGACGAACTTTATTGATATTCTGTAATCATTGAGTGGATATGCGTATTGATTTCGGATAAAGGTTGCGTGAGAAAAATTGAATTTCTGTAAAACATTGAAACATTTCATAATTCTTTAATATTATGAAACGATATTTTTTATATTTTCCCATATAAATTTATGTACATCAAGCTGTATGCAATAAGATAATTACTGAAATAAACAGAAAGGGGGGAATTCTGTACTCATACATAACGAAATACAAGATGCATTGTAGGTTAGAAACAAAGATTGAAATGATCTTCTGAATGCAATGTCCAACGGAAATGAATAAATTTAATCCACATAATAACTTAGATTAGCCTTTATATAATAAAATCAAATTAATGGTAAGTATGTGCAAATAAAAAAATACATTTTTGCGTCCAGATTCATTACTAACACTCTTCTGGGATCGCTTTTGTCTGTGAAAGTGTGGAGAGTAGACAAAACGATGGTCACCATGTTAACAGACCATGCTGCTACAAATGTAATTAAACGGTTCGTGCAAAGGACCCAATTTTTGTCCCCGAATGGGATGTACACTGTTGGCCACCTTAAATATAACACACTGAAGGAATCATGCAAATAACATGAAATTTACAACATGCAATAATAGAGGTGAGATATGCAAATGCTTAGAACTTCAACGCAGATGCACATCACGTGCGTCTGTGGTGCCACTTCAAAACGATATTTAAGGGTTAGAGATTTCGACGATTTCAAGTTTGGCAATCGTTTTTCTTGTGTTTTTTTTTTTTTTTAACGATTAATTATGCCACGCAGAAAACAGCGATCATTTTTTGTTCAAGTACCCGAGTTCGACAGAGGAAGGATGGTAGCCTACAGAGATTGTGGATTATCTTTCAAGGATATCAGTAATCGTGTTGGACGAATCCAAACAACTCTAATGCGGATATGTTATCGATGGATGCAGGAGGGTAAGACGGATCTACGTGTTCGATCGCATCCACCTCAGTCCATCACTTCACGTAATGACAGGCAAATTGTGCGTATGGCAGTGACGAATCACTTAGCCACATCACGAACCAGCACAGCACATTCAGCCTGTAATGTATCATTGATTGAAATGATCGTCTGAGTGTACCATTTTGCGCCGTTTACAGCAGAGTGGTCTGTAATCAGGACGGCAATTGCTTCGTCTACCCTTTAAGCAGAACTACAAACGTGTCCGCCGCAAATGGTTATGTGAAAGAAGGATGTGGACGGTAGAATGGAATGAAATTGTGTTTACTGACGTATTACGCTTCTGTCCGTCGATGTTCGTTTTTGAATCTGGAGACACCGTGGAGAGAGGATCATAATATCCGGTACAGAACCAGCCGCGTTATACACCGCCACACTGGTCCTGCAGCGGGTATTATGATATGGGGTGGTATTGGATATCACTCTCGCACTCCGTAGGCATTGCTGGTACTTTAAACAGCCAGTGCTACATCTTCGAGGTGTTGAAGCCAGTTGTTCTTCCTTACCTTCATGGCTTGCCCAAAGCCATATTTCAACAGGATAATGAGCGAATGCACGTTGAACGCATTGTCCAATGGATCTTCCTCAATTGCCAGATTGAATTGATCCCTGGTCTGGCCTGCTCTCCAGATCTTTTGCTGATAGAAAACATGTGGTCCATGGTCGCTCAACGATTTACCCAGAATACATCCCCAGCTGCCACACTATATCATTTTTGGCAACGTGTGGAAGCTGCTTGGTTTGGTGTTCCCAAAGAACACATCGAAAATCTTTTTGAATTGATGCCGTGGCGTGTGATAGCGGTAATCTCCAACAATGGAGCTTACTCTGGCTATTGGTTTTGGTAGTAACCATACTTCCCAGAAGTCTATAAATTTAATTATTTGATACTTGGTCAACATGTTATCTACAAAATAAATTTTATTGTGATATCTTTGCCCTTCTTGGTGTTTTAATTTGGGTGGCCAGCAGTGTATTTAATTAGTAAGATTCATTTATATACTTTTAAATAATTTGACTAAAATCAAAACATTAAAGCAATTAGAGAGTTTTGCAATAATATCATTAATTGATGCTTTTGTGTGAAAGTTTTTAACATACAAAAATGTATGTGTACTTCAAAGTTATTGGGAATTTTTCTTAGTAACTACAGATTCTCTGAAATATCCAGAAATTTTCAAATGTTGTTTTTAACCCAAATCAAATTATTTTACTGCGAATTATTTTTATTTAAAAATATTAAAGTATAATTTAAAAAAATACTTTGCTTAATATTTTTTCTATATGTAAATAAATTAATATCATAGTCAAATGAAATATCAAAAAATTTTGGGAACACGGGCAGAAAATATAGATGGTTCTTTTATTAGAAAACTAGATTCGATTTTTTTAAAGTTCTGCTTTTATTACATTAATAGGTTTAATTTTTTTAGCAAGTTTTTTTAAGCTATAATTATTGATAATTTATTTTTATTGCATAATTTAACTTTAAATTTAACATAATTACTGCACAATTCATTAAGAATTTTTTAATTTGTTATAAAATATTTCACTCATTAAAAAACTTATAAGTGTTACCAATGACAAAATTATTTACCATTTTATATTTTCATGTTTAATACACTGCTCGACAATTGCTAAGGACGGATCACAAATTGCAATGTAGCATAACATTAAGCGAGACATGAGGCCTAGTAGGATAAAATATAGTTGCGACACTGTTCAGACATTAGAATAAAGAATATTTATTGTTCTGGAAAGTACAAAAGCTGTGAAACATCTGAAAAAAAAAATTTTCATTTGATGCTGCATACGAAAAAATGGAACAATGCATCTAAAGTCAGCAGGCACCTTGAAGAAAGGTACGGGATATGTCCACCGTGAAGAGTGATGCAACATTCCACACGTTGCATCATTCTTTGCACAACATTATCCAGCAGCTGTTGAGGCAATTTATCCCATTCCTCTGGGAGTGCACGGATGAGGGTGTTCTTGTTTGTCGGAAGAATGTTTCGACCAGCAACTTGCCTCCCCAAAGCATCCCACACATTTTCAATGGGGTTTAGATCTGAAAAACGTGATGGCCAAACGAGGCGTTGAATACCCTCACTGTCTAGACAATCCTGAACAGCGAGTGTTCGATGACATATTGCGTTGTCGTCCATAAAAACAAATTTATCACCGACAGCACCACGGAAAAGACGAACATGAGGAAATAGAACTTCATTAATGTATCGTTGGCCCGTCATAGTCCCATTCGCAACCACATGTAGGGGCATGCGGCCATTGATCATAATGCTGGCCTACACCATGACACTGCATATCGGATATTGGTCAGTTTCCTGGATATTTTCTGGATGATAAGCAGTACCACTCTAGCGCCAGATCAGTTGGCGTCTACAATCCTATGACAGACTGAACCTACATTCATTTGAGAATAGTACGCATGCCCAGTCCTGTTCAGTCCAATTGCGATGATCACGACACCTTTGCAAACGGGCAGTACGGTGCTGTCTGGTCAATGAGACACACACAACAGGTCTGCGGACGTATAGTCCTCCTCCCCTCAAATGTTTGGCAACAGTTTTTCGGGAGATCTGCTTTCCTGAGGCAGCAAGAAACTGATTTGCCACCTGCTGAGCTGTGGTGTGCCTGTTCCTTTTTGCTGATAAGACGATATATCTGTCTTCTGCAGGCGTCGTACATCACCTCCTCCGTGCCGCCTACTACACATTCCAGTAGTTTTAAATGACTTCCATAGCCGTGAAACAATGCTGTGAGCGATGTCGAACTCCCTGGCAACATCTGTTATTTTTCGCCCTTCTTCGATCTTTCCAATAATTTGGCCACGCATAAAATCATCTAAGTGATGTCGGGAAGACATGCCAAAAATTTCAATTTCATCTATTAAATCTTTCCTGTAAAACTTTGACTTGAAACAACAACTGTCCACACGCGTCAAAACCTTTAAAGCTCTTATGAAAGCTATCACGTGATGAACAGACGTGGAAAAAAAATTGCATACGCATACTTCTTACTATATCCCGCACTTATTCTAATTTTCCACATTTTGCTTCCTTTCATTTTGTGGTTGCCATGGATGATAGTGCTATCCGTCCTTAGCAATTGTCCAGCAGTGTATTTATTTTCACAGTTTTCTATTCGATAATTTAATGTTATAAATAAGCAAATGGAATAAGTATCTAAATTATACATAAGTAAAGGAAAGTCCTCTAACATGGAAAGCATCTAAACGTGGCTGGAGCACGTTAAACATGTTGTGGTCGCAATGTCCTCCGAGTGAAATGATGTCTCTAGAGTTGACAGCCAAACATCAGGAGTCTCCTACTGGATCCCTGCTTCAAAATCACGAAGACTCCACCGGCTGCTTCTATCTAACTGGTAGAGCTCATCTCAGAGCTAAGTACAGAGAAGCATGCTGGTGCAACAAAAACAATATGAAAAATATCTTCTGTATGAATATATTCATCTTAAAACTAATACACTATATTGCCTTTTAAGAAATTGTCAAATGTATATTAATTAAGCCTTATAGAGAAGCTTTAGATTAAAATCACAAAAACAAAATCATATTTATTAATTAAGTTTAGATTATCAAGTATAATATGAAAACGAAATACATGACAAATCATGTATGAATAAAATTATTAAATATATAAACAGAGAAATCTTTATCATTATAAGAAAATGTGTTTATTAAATATCAGCATAGTAAAATTTAAGCAGATATTAAGAAAAAGAAAACAAGTTCAATTATTTTCCTTAGGATAATAAATTTTAATTTTTAAGAATCAAAATTTAAATATAATCACTTCTGGCTACTCTAATTAGAATTCTAATTAGATATCAGTATTAAACTAATAAAATAACTTTTCAATTTCTTTAATTACTGATATAATTGTAATTAGAAATCAAAAATAAAATAATTCTTAGCTTTATTGTTATGTGTGTTAGATGAATGTTTTTCCTTTACATTTTCAAAAAAAATTAATAAATAAAATAAAATCATTCGTAATGATAATAAAAGATGATGAAATACTATTGATATTAGAAAACTTTCAGACATAAAAAGAAGGAAGTATTTTAATTCCAACTATTGAGCTGTAGTAACAAGTTAATACAACAGTATATACAATGTACTGCAAAAGAATAAAGATATTTATTATTAAATATTTTTCACTCGCACAAAATATATCGTTAATAAATTAGTTTTTGATAATGAAAAATTTTATTATTAGGACGAATCTCACTAATTTCTTTTAAAATTTCTAATAAGGTATACGGAGTTTAAAAAAATTTCGTAACACTTTAAAATATTTACATTTTATTGCATGAGTAAACACAGAAAACCCTTCGCATATCTAATAATTCAATAAATCTTGCAAAAATGATGCAGTATCAGGATATAAGACAGTTATACACATTTATATAAATAAAGTACTTGGAGCAATAAAGAGAAAAAGGAAAGTCAAAATTTTTAGTAAACAAGTTAAATGAATAATATAACTCTTCTTATTTTGGAAACAATGTAAACAAAAAATAAATGAAACAGTATGTTATTTAAAACATAAGAGATTCAATAAAAAACATTATCATTTGTCATTTTTTAACTTTTAAAATTTGTCGTTTTTGGATAATAAGTTTTCATTATGAAATATACGCATCGATTAATAAATTAGTTAAAATTTTAAAAATATGAGGAAATATATATTGAATTACATTAAGTAAGTTAAAAATTTAAAATAGGTTACGAAATAAAACAGTAGAGAGGAATTTTTCATTAAGATAATTACGATCACATCAGTTTATGGCTTTTTCTTGTTAAGCTTTAACTATAGTATCCGCGAATAATGCATAAACTTACTTGCATTACTTTTTGACTTATTCGGCAAATGTGGATGGAATTATGCACAAACCCCAATATTTTAAGTACTCGTAAAAGTATGTTCATTCGCAAAAATAATTTTCTACACGAGTGGATGCCAGTAGCTTTAATGGGCTGCGATCAAAAACACTTATCGTTAGGAAAGCGGAGTAAAATTTTACTCGCAACTATTTTTCAAACCCATAAATCATCGCTATTTTCTAGATTATTCTACACCAGTTACATCAAGAATTGCTTTTTTGCATTAGTCGTTGAATGAATTTTTGTGTGCTCTACTCAACATGCGAAAGAAATGTGATTAATTTTGAAGAAATTTCGAAAAGTATTCCAAACTAGGAAATGTTGAAGGATTTTTTTTTTTCGTTTTAAAAATATTTCCATACATCAGTTTATTTTTCTTATACAGTTTACATCTTATCAGAAAATTTTCTCTTTTCTATGAGTTTTGAACATTTACTTTTATTGAAAGAAACATTATATATATATATATATATATATAATATATATATATATATATATATAATATATATATATATATATATATATATATATATATATATATATATATATATATATATATATATATATATATATATATATATATATATATATATATATATATATATATATATATATATATATATATATATATATATATATATATATATATATATATAATATATATATATATATATATAATATATATATATATATATATATATATATATATATATATATATATATATATATATATATATATATATATATATATATAATATATATATATATATATATATATATATATATATATATATTAATTATATATGTGAAAAAATTAAGACAAATTTTTAAAAAAAATTCGGTGCATCCATGTTTGCTTATTCATTTCAAAGATTTCAAGCGTGGTCAAAAAAAATTGTATACATCTTTTTGTATATAATTTAACAATTACCATCTGCATTTTAGCTTATTCTACTTTTAACAATGCTTTAAATATTACATTAGAAAATGTGGTGTCTGAAAGTTATTTAGAGCATAATCTCTTGCACTTCGTTTCTCGCCAAACGCAATATAAGTTATTTACTATCAAGATGCAATTTAATAACATATTCATAAATTTCATTGTAGCTTTCATATATTCTTTGACTTAAATAAAAATAATTGAAATGAATTAAATAAGTAACACTTTCTGCAGCAAAAACACTTCAACTATTTTGAAAATTAATCGGTCTCAACAACTGAACAGACTAAAATGGTTAACTTAAACATGTCGGCATAATTGGAGTGAAGACGCACCAGAAAGAATGATTAAATAAAAATGTAACGAAGAATTAAACAGAGCGGATTTTTTATAAAGGAATATTTGTATATTCGTGACTGCTACGCCGATCTCTACATTCCTTCGCCTTCTTCCACAAATTTAGGCGATTTTAGTCACAGCATGGTCTTAGAAAGCAAATTCACAAATAGATGCTTTTACATAAGAATTACACCAAATACCTCCAATCTCACCTCACAGAATGTGCTGCTATAATAGCGAATATTCTAGACTAAGAATCTAGAGTTTACCGTGTGAGAAACTACGTATATTTATGCGATTTCTTTAGATATCGATGCAAATTAGCGAATGAAACATGTATTGATTTAAAAGATTGGTTTTGCCTTTGCCACTGAAAACGATTAGGGTGAAAACTTCATAACATAAAATTCAATTACGCTATGCATTAGTTACTCATCCATACTTTTTTTCCAATTTTTAATACCCAATGATTTTTTTTCTTTATCCACATTTTAAAAGTTAGCTTGATAGCAAGAGATTTTTTTATATTCCGAGATTATTATAATGGCCCAAATGGCAATTTTGATGAATTTGGTAAAGAAAAAGGGGATCGCTATGAACGATATCAAAATTAAAATACAATTTGGTATGTATAACTTTTTTCTTTCATTTCAAAATCATACTTATTAAACTACTCTCTTATTTGTTAATGCTATTCAGTATTACATGTAATTTAAAATCTTAAGGAACAGAAATTTATATATTAGTTATGGGCTAATTTCACTGATCAATGTTTAATTTTCAAGAATGGTAAAGCCTCCCATCACAAATTAGAGCTACTTCCACACGGAAAACTAAAATATTTAATAAATAAAAAACAGTCTAGATTTTAATGCAATGGTCAGATGTCGTCTTTCAGGACGAAATAAAATACAACAATCATTAAATATTGTAGAAGCTGTTGATCTAAATAATGTGATTCAACAATTATAAAAGATATACTGTGGGGCAAAAATTTCAGTCATAGTATTTCATGTATTAAAATTGTTTTAACAATACAGTAGTGATTAAAAACATTAAATTTATTCAAAAATCCACTTTGTTCTTCATATTATTATTCTCAAATTTTATAAATGACTGCATTTAATGACTATTACCTGAAATATAAAACATATAGTTAAAACACTGTATTAAAATTGAATACTGGAAATCGAAATTGTGAAAAAAAGATTATCTAAGAAAAACAGAAGCCTTATGATGTATGCTTTTATAATCTTATAACTTTAAAAATGTCACATTAATGTTTATAATGTAAATACTATTTCTTAAATTCAAATATTATCAAATTATTTCTTACATTCCAAATTTTTAATATTTATTTTGGAAGTTAAAAAAAAAGATACCTAAAAAAAAACGATCATTTCCTTTAATTTACAAGATATAATTCTTACTTTCAATGATTAAGCACTAATATTTAAGAATGAATAAACAATTCTCAATGATTAAAGTTTTGATTTAACTATATATAAATAAAATTCAATCTATTTTCATAGTTTTAATAGACTTAAATCTGAAAAAAGTAAAAAAAAATTTAAACCTTAAGATTGCGCAATTTTTTACGAAAATTTAAGTAAAATTAAGAATGATTTACATAACATTTTCCATATAATATGCATTCTTCAATGAGCAAAGAAAAACTGCACTTAGTAAGTAGTTCTATTCTATATTTTTGTATGCATATCTTTTAGTTACTCTCTCATATTCTCTAAGGAAAAGGAAACTAAAATTGTGAATCATTCTCAATATTTTATTTTATTCACTATTTAAGTACAATCTTGAACAATTACCACTGCATATTCAACACATAGAAATATTATTTATATTTCATGAATAAAAGTATCTTGTTTAGCAGAAAAATAAAGTTAACAAAGTTTATATAAAATTTTAACATGAATAGATAAACTACATAAACATTGAAAAACAATCTTAAAATCTTTCTATCAATTTAACAAGAAAGCAATTTAGTCATAAATACACAATTTCCAAAATTTAATGTTTCAATCGAAATCAAAATAATTGTCCTTTAGACATGGTGAGCATAAACACAGCAATATTTCGCATACATTTCATAATGATAAGAAACTTCAAGCATGCATATTTAAAAAAAAAGATTAAACAGTAAAGAATAATTAAAAGTTAAATTAATTCCATATAAATATTATGTTTAAAAACATTTGCAATTGATATCACACAATAAATTACTGTGAAACTATAGATATTATACATATATATGCATTTACACACTTGAAATGATATTGTTCATTGCACTCTAATATTTAAGAAGTACATTTCCCATAACAATTTTGCATTAGAAGAAACATGTTCAACTAAAAAGTAAGTAAATGTATTTTTATATAATAAAAAGTAATAACACTTCAATCGTTTGCAATCATTTCAGGAGAAGTTTATTCGAAAACTATACAAACCCCAACAGTATAAATTAAGAAATTATATGAAAATTTAAAACATATTGAATAAAAAAATTATTTTAAACTTAGAAAACCACGTCTTTTTGTCCTCTATAAATTCAAAAGCTCATGCACTTATTCCAAACTGTTTATATTTCAATCACGTTCAATTAAATACAACACACAAGAATAAAAAAATGAAGCAAGACTTAACAATGTATAGCAATACGTCAGTTGTTCATAAAACATTTATTTGAATTTACTTTTGAGGCATTATTTACATAACTGTCACTTTAAGAACACTAAATTAACTTCTTGCAAATGTTCAGTTTGTTTATTTCAAAAGAGAAAAAGAGAAGCTTAAATACTATATAAACCACCTTAGGTTTATTTCTTAAAATTGTTTAAGAATTTAGATAGCTTCCAAATTTAATTTATACTTCTATATTTAAAGTGAATTCAATAAAACAATTATAAAGTTAACTCACCACATAAACCAATTTATAGTTCACACCTTCAGTAATTTTAATAATTCACACATTCAGTAATTCCTTTTAATTGCATAAAGTTAATAAATGTATTAAATAACAAAACTATTTTTATAAAATAAGCCTAATAATTTTACAAATTATCAAAATTAAAAATAGAGAATTACAAAAATTAAAAATAGAACATGCAATTTCTTCACACAAATTCTATAATTACAATAATAATTTTTTAAAAAAAAATCACCCTAAAGAAATATCCCATTTGGTTTGATAACAGCAAATATAAAAATTCTCCCTGTGAATATTAAATCAAACTCTTAATTGTTTGATGGCAGTACATGACTAATACACAAAATACAAATATGATATTCATTCCATAACAGTCACATAGTATAAATTCATTTCATTTATAAATATAGCATAAATTAGCAATAATCTTGTTTTAAATACAGTGCAAAGGTATCATTTAAAAAAATCAACTGAATTGTAATTTTAAAAACTTAATTACTGCATGACTTATGTTCTTGTTTTACACTGTTTTAAAAAAAATTGTTTTACAACCTATTATATACAAAATGGGTAGCATAATTTTAAGGCATTTACACAGACGTTTTAATGAACATTTAAATACATCTTAGCATACAATGGAAAATTTCTTGCAACAGTAAATATCAAAATTTGAATTTCAATTAATGAAACAGATATCAAATTCCATGCAGCTTTAAGTCTATTAAAGTTTATTCATTTGCAAAATGTTAACAAAAGTAGTGACTATTATAAAGAACATCACAGTCAAATAGGAAGATACCCATAAAGTTAAACAACCTTATAAATTGTTTTATTCGATGTGAATAGTAGCTTATTAATAAAATTGAGAAAAGTCTATATAAATAAAGATACTAAATTAAAAATTTTAAAAAATTAATTTTTTACTGTGTTCAATCAAAGGAAAATTACTTAACAATCTTATAGTAAGATTTAAAAAAATGATTTCTTTAATGACTAGATTGTTTAAAGGCAAGTTTAAATTAATCAATTACTAAACTACTAAAATGCATAAGATAAAACCTTGTATGCAATAACAAGAAACAAAAATACATATTTTTCTATGAAAGAATAACAAATTATTCAAATACATAATTAAAGACAACAAATCAAAATAATACAAACTTCTAAATTACTTGAAGTTCCAAAATCTATTTAAATTTAATTTCAATGAGTTAAACAGCCTCAAAATAATTCACTGATTAATGTTTTAAAAACTTCAGCTCTCATTCTAAGAATTATGGATTATCACACACCAAATGGCAGTGTATTATTTATAAGCAGATGAAAATTGTATGAGATAAATAAGTACAGATAGCTAGATTAACATTGATGGAAAACACCTATAAAATATTGAAATGCTCAAGTAAATATTTATCCTCTACATAATGACATAAAATGCACACTGTTTTATGTTATATCTTCACTCTCAAACCATGTTCACTTTATTAGATAAGTAATAAAATTGCTTTTATGGATATTCAAAAAGTAACATAAATCACCTAAATTATAAAGAGAATTTACAGCATTGCTTTATAAGTGTCAATTAATTTTAAATAAAACTTTTTTAAATATTTAAATCGAACAAATTACAGCATAAAAAATACTATCCAATTTCACAATACATATTAATTTACAAATAAAATAAACAAAATTTATCATTAATTGTATCAACTTTAAAATAAGTATTATCAAAATGAGAATTTTCATTTTATAGATGTTCACTAATAAAGAACACATTTTATGAAGGAAAGTGTTTGCTTATCAAATAAAGTACTCATGGTAGAAATATGCATTTACTCTAGTTTATATTTAACAAGAAACATTAATTATATTCGTCAGCTAAATATTAACAACAGATAAATTTAATTGATAGACACTAAGTGAAATCTTTGTTTCACAAATACTACCAACATGTAATACAACAATCTACGAATTAATATCACTGTTTGATCAGAAAAGCAGTTCAATACAGTGTTTGAAACACTGTTGACACAAACATGATCACATTGAAGATTTTTTAAAATGTCACAGTAAATATTAAGTTTATCAAAGAAAGAGGCATTTGTATATGTTAGTTCACCATGAAACAATTATAAAAGTAATTTTATAAATAAAAAATAAAGCATTCTTAAAAAAAGATATGATATATTGATATCATGATTCATCACATTTCAAATGAATTTTCACACATTTAATAAAAATCTAAAGAACAATAAGCAACCAATTCTAAGTGTATAAAATATCCATCAAAAAATATAAAAAGAAAAATATTTGGCAGATAGTCAAAGTATACTTTTATGCATAGAGCTCCATATAATAACAAAAAGAAAATATATGTCAATATCATATATTGGAATGTGTGCAGCAAACAGTGCACATGCAACAATGTTTTACAACTACCGTTACACATTGCTTTTGCATGAATCAAATCAGATAATTTCCATTCTGAAGCTTCAAAATATCTGGCAGAAGATGAGTATTTATTCTGTTGGAGTTTGAGGAGCTGGATTGCTTGACGTTTTCTTCACAATCCAAATTTCATTTCTTCTGTTAAAGGGCTTAAAAGGAGGATCGTATCCAGCTCTATGATATTCAGACAAATCAACATCATCTGGATTTTCCAGTTTTGATTTTAAGGCTTCAAATTCTCGTTTCCAGTCAGCATCTTTAGCCATACCACCAAAAGTTCTAAAGTAAATATTTAAACTTTGTAATAAGAAACAAATTACAATATTTAATAGCATGATTTTATTTAATTAAGAATGTTATTACTAAGTTAAAATAGCAAACAAGGACATCAATATTTTTTCAGTAAAAATTACCTCAATCCAGAGTTCATAATTGTAGTTAATTTATAACAATATAACAAGTACAATTATTTTTATATTTACTGTTTTAATTACTTATATCATTCATTTCAATAAATTAATAAGCAAGAAGAGAATAACAAATGAACATATTAATATTATATTTGAGAAGATAAAAAATCTTTTTTTATATAGAAATTGATAATTAGAACATTGCTAAAATCAAAAGTTATTAATTTTCTAGAAATATAAGTGAAAATAAATATTATACTTTTTTTAGTCTCCTGATAATTTATGTCTTCTATATAACATAAATAATAATTGTGATGAAATTTTATCATAGCACAAGACTAAGAAAGACATCTGACAATAGATTAGAAATGAGTGAATTCATGAAAAATTCACTCTTGGTTATATAATTATAATAAAAAGTATAAGACATAAATATATGGGAGAAAGAAATATTGAACTTAAAACAAACTATTAAAAATTTTAATCACAATAATAATTAGATTGATTCATAGCGATGTGCTTCATCAAACAGACCAAATTGTAGGCAGCAGTGAAATTTAGAAATATTAATCTTAATTTAAAAATTTAATGATTCAATAAACTAAATTTTTTACCATAAAGAGAACTTTTTAAAATGTTGCAGGTCATTCAAGAAAAGGAAATAAGTCATGTAGCAAACCACAGTTCATATACAAAATTATGGAGAAAATCTAGAATTATTAATGCATGCACAGAGAGACTTCTTTTAACTAATTTTAGTCTATTTAAAAGTATAATATTACTGCATTAATTTAGGCACAGCACTATAATTGTATTTAATGTTTATTTTTATGAGAAGTTTAATAATTCACAACTATATTATTTTTGATTTCAAAAGATTTTGGACTGTTTGCCTTAAAGATATACAAACACATAATACACTTTCCCTACCTAGCCCTGACTGTTACCTCAATGTGGTTTAGGGGCATTTCAATGCAGAATGGGGCAAGTACATAGGGTTCCATGACCCATTGTTGTCAGGAGTTCTTCTCCTGGTTTGGTCACCCTAGGCATGAAAGCCATTCCATTATTGCCAGCTAATGCAATCAGGCACATTAATAAAGTCAGTATACTCCTTTTAGTGGCCTAGGCCTTTTGGCCAATTGAAGCTGCTCCTTTCCCTTCAATATTTTTAGATTTATCTATGGTGATTGTCATGATTTGCTAGATATAATCTGGGATAAGTGGCAACAACAATTTCTCTAGTAATGTCCATTCTACAAGAAATAATTTTATATTTTAGAAATTGGACAGTTTTTATTATTAAAGCATTTTTTTTCTACAATTCCAATGTTGGCATTATAAAAGAAATTTTCGAGGGTAAATTACTGACACAATTTTATAATAAGGCAATGTAATTTCAATAACAAAAACAAATCTGATAAATTTTCAGAAAAATGTATTTCATTTTATTACTCAAAACAGAAAAATATTTTTAATAAACTTAATATACATAATAAAAATTAATATTTTATTTTGTATCATGATACATTATTAGCAAAAATTATTTAGGTAAATTATGTATACATAAGGAACTTATTACTTAACTATAAAACAAACGAAAGCAAATTTTGAAAGTGAATAATGAAAAATCTAAATATTAATAAAAGGATTGTAGAAATGTGTCTAAATGTTGAACAATACTTAATTTTTTAAGTTTCAAATTGAGTAATCATTATGGGTTACAGTTTATTAAACTTCAAAAAATCATGATGGCACTTGAACCAATATGCAAGCATTTATGAAGCTCTCATAGCAAATTTCATTTATCATTTTATAATAAAGAATGAACTAAATAATTTAGAAAACATCAAAATCAAAAACTCTAGTCAAATTTAAACATTAAAATATTTTAGTAAATTACATTTCATTCTAACTAAAAGTATTGAGTTCTCTTTAATATGAAAATATACTATATATATCATCACACACATCCTAAATACTACAAAATAAATGCATGCAAAATTAAAAAAGATGCCATATATTTCAATCCAATGCACAAAATACAAACATTCTACAACAGTATAATCATACAAAGTTTATATCAAAAGTTAATGTTGTATTTTAAAATTTTTCCACTAAGTCATCTGGAAAACAAGATTATTTAGAGTACAGAAAGTTATTTTAGTAAAATTAGACAAGTTTCAATGAAAATTATTCTGTGAATTACATTCATCCACTAAAAAGAATGCAATGATAAATATTATTTTCAAACATTATAGAAAACACAGAATGAAAAACTTAAGCAATAAACATCTACATAATTTTACATGAATATAACCAAAAATATGTATTTAAAATTAAATTAGAAAAACACAAGTAGCTACAAATACATCTCTTTATCACTGCAATTCTTTTGGAATATAAGTAAAAGTTGAAAAAATTAAATGCATACAATGATTAATTTTTCCATGCAAAATCCCATGTGCACAACAAAAAATATAATTTATTATTTATTTAAATAAAATTATCCTTCACAATTTATATAAAAACAAAATAAATTGTAGCAAAATTTCTTATCATTAGACATGTAATCTTAAAAATTATTCAAATATCCATTACTTATAGATAATACAAAAGATATAAAGACTAATATTAAAAATAAAATAGACAGCACAAAAAATATATGCAATACAAAAAACAAGGTAACATTTAAATTTTAAAAACTAAAAATATTTTACTGAAGTATCCAGTAATACATAGTGAATTAAAATTGTTTTTACAAAACAAGAGTGGTTACAGTTACCATCAAGATGAAAAAAAATTATCACTGAGTATTGGATTGCATTCCATTCTGAGGCAGAAAAGGTAAAATAAGAATTCAAAAATAATACTATATGAATGATAAAATCTGATTCATTGTTCAGATTCACATTTAATTTATATAGAAATGATCGGCATTTTTCTGAAGAGTCCTAGAATTAAATAACATCTGTTACTACAATGTTCTCTACAAGAAATCATCAGTTGAATATACAAGACTCAAACATATGTCGCAAAAAGAAATTATCCAATGCATTGATATTAGGAGAACAAGGAAGCCAAATCACATAACTGCTCCTAATCCAATGTGCAGTATAGAAAGCACTGAAGAAGTACAGATAATATTGGAAAAGTGCATGGGGGGTTTATTGTGCTTAAGGCACTTCTTTTTGGATAGGAAGCAGATTAACCTGCAATAAACTGGAAACAATTTGTTCCAAGAAGATATGGTGTATGTGTTGGTCAAACAGTATTCAAAATATACAAGTATTTATGAAAATAATAGAAACACTTTAGATTTATAAAGAATCTTTTATTTGTTTGGTATGGGAATTCCCTTGGCATGCAATACATCTTAGATTCACCTAGGAATCAATTCATACAAGTGCTATAAAGTCTTTAGAGGAATATTGTAACATTCAGTTTTTGCAGTTACTAATCCCATATTTCTAAGCAAATATAGATAATCTCCACAAATCCAAAATATGGAAAAAGTTTTTAAAAAAATAAAAGATTATGAAGGACCTCATTCTTTTTAAAATACAAACAAACTAAAACATGGAGCAGAATCACCCTGTCTGCCCCACACCAATGGTACTCAGGAAGATCTTCTGCACTAGCTAGAAAATGAGTGCTCTAACATAGCCACACATGAACGACGAGAAAGCTGTTTGATATTTTAGATGAAAGAAGAAAAGACCTATCTGGACTTCTTCCAAAATACCACAAGTGATTGGGAGGAATCTTTTCAAGTCAGTTTAATTCCATTTTTCTAGGGAAGATACCTAAGGGAGGATGTATCATTCTTCACGGAGTTATTCTGAAGGTTTTGGGAGTGATGTCAGTGTAGGATAATAATTCTGAATTATATGCTCCAATATAAATCATAATGGCTCAATTTTATTAAGGTTTGTTTGGGTCAAGTTAGATGTTTAACTTCCTCCCATTGTTTATCAAACTGAGATTGGGTAAGTCCTGATCCATATATAGATGCATTATACTCCAAAAAAAAAAAATCCCTCTCCTTCAAAAAACAAAGTTTGCATTATGGACAGTTAAAATTTTTGTGCATTTCTCTCTATAGATCTTTCTTAGGATTGCAAGTTGTATAACAGAAAATTGCAACACAGCTGCCTAGAACATGACCGATATACCTCCATGTTTGACAGCTAGAAGGATATTCATATGTGCTTGTGCAAGTGTCCTCCAAACATGCACCTGTTCTATTGTAGAGAACAGTAAGAAAGATGATTCAACAGACCATATTACTTTCTTTCATTTATCAACCAGGTTTATTAAGTGGCCCAGCACTGTAGATGACATTAACATCTGTAACAAGTGCCTTGAGAATAGCTTTTTTGCCATGATTATTCTATTTATAAAAGTGACATCCAACTGCAATTATTGACACTAGTGAATTTAGATGCTGATTGATCAATCTTTAGTCACATTTGCTGTCGTACGCTAGAAATGCCTAAAAGTTGGGATGTTTTGCTCTAGCTAGACAAGCTACTATAATTTGTCCTCTTTCAAAGTCTGAAATTTTATGCCTTTGAAAAAAATCCAAGACCTATACAATTTCAAAGAAGCTACCGCATACTACCAAAATATGTACATTTTTATTTAAAAAAATTCTGATGGCTCTTTTTATGTTTTAATAAGTATAAAATGCATTAAAAAGTTTCTCGTTTACTGACAGGTACTTTCATTATTTTGATAACTATTGGTAATACTTACAATGTAATTATCAAAAATACATGATTAGATGTTCATGAAATAGAGAGGTTAACAGAAAACTTCTACTGGTGTTTAAGAGAAATAATGAAATAGGGATTGCTGTCAAACAAAAAAGGTTGAAAATGCCTTCTCTGATAAATATTGTCTTATCATTAAATACTAATATAAGAAATCATAGACCTATTTCCATCATTTAATACAAAAAAATAATAATAAATTGCCAAGCAGGTATAATTAACTGCATGAAAATACAGCACATTTCACACATGGACAGGGGGCATACACTCTTTGTATAAAATGTATCAATATATATCTTTTGAAAAGTACCCATTTTGAATGTTCCACTCACATGCTTGTTGAGCAAACATCTGAAATTTTGATTAAGACACCTATGCTTATTTCTAGCATTCATCCATTTCATGATCTATCTGCATTGCTGTTTGTGACAGAAAACAAAGTTTTTCACATTCATTGGATAAGGTCATATGACTTATATTATGGCATGGTGGAAATAATTACTTGTATAATCTTTGTATTTTGTGTCAGTTTCCTTTCGCTTCACCATATGAGGTGTATATAGCTAATACTCTGTATGTATATCCACCATTCTTTTCGTAAAATGATTCAGATCCTGTTATCAAAATAATACTTTAAAGCATTGATGTTAATGTTGCTTTTTAAAAATGTATTTAACTTGATTAGCTTTCCATAGAGCCAACTAAGAATAAACAGCAGGCATAGTAGTGAATAAAACAAAATTTCAGGACATGATTTTTTTAGAAGTTTCAGGACATTTCTCATGACAATATTAATTTATTTAATTTTAATTAAAGAAAAAATTAATATCAATAGCATATTAACTTTGCACTTGTCTAAAAAAATTAAAAACTTTAAATTACAAATAACCTTAGTTATAAATTCTGAACTTTTAGGTAACTAAACTTTTTAAAGATTAGCCAGTTATAGTCATTGCTTATATACATACTTTAAATATTATGTAAGTTCAAAAAACTTGTCAAATTCAATATTTTTTTACTAACAGAAATATTAATGAGCAATGTTTTATTCATACAACTATAATTATTTTTACAGAGATAAGCTTAAAATTCCAAAATAAAGAGAAACTACTGTTTCTTTTTAGTTTGTGGAATTTTTTGTCGAGTTAAAGTTAATTTTTCTGAAACATTTTTAATTTTATCATTGGCAGCCTCCACCCTTATCCGAGGAACTTTGCTAAGCTATTGATCAACTGGAGAGCTTCATCTTTTAAAAGGTTATTTTCTTCTTCAATAAGAGAATCAAAAATTTCTATATCTGCTTCATTCATGTTCTGTTCAACATTTGCTCTTTCTTCTCTTTTCATTTTCTTCCTTATCTTTATTTTGTTGTTTGAAGTAAGAAGCAGATTGAGAATGACCATTTAATGCATTGTATTATTGATTTCATAATTAAATTAACAACAGATTCATTCCTATTTATAAAATCCTTACCCATTTCTGAATGAGTGAATACCAAGTTCTGATAATAGGTACCATTCTTTAGTTATAATATTGTTAATGACAGAAAACAGATGTTCAGGAATAGCATTTCCATGTGATAATATTAGACATGATCTCATTTTGTGAGAAAATATTTAAAATTTCCTGAAACATCTTTTAACTTTGAAATTTCATTCCATAATAGCAAATATTTTTTGTAGAAAAATTTCAATTGTTTATTTAATGTCTTCACAAACATACATTTAAATTTCCTATTTCATTTTATAACAAAATGCATTATTTTTGTTACTTTTACCATACGATTTGCAAGTCAAATGAAAATTTCTTTAAAATATTAATCATCCTTTCTTGATGGATGGGTGTACTGTATATCATGCAAAAATGCATTTGAAAGTGACAATTTCTCCTGTAAGCACTTTTAACATAATACAGAAATCTTTTATTTTTAGAATAAGCCTTTGATTTGCTAGCTGCTGAAACAACATCTAATTTTTTAAGAGGTAACCAGTTTGGCTTCTTTACATGTTACATTGCATAGAGGCATTCCTTCCTTTTTGTCTACATCAGATCTCAATAATTTATATATTATACTTCTTACTAATTCCTTTTGCTTGAAATAGTTACTTCTACTCACTAGAAATATGCACATGGTAAGCACTTATGCAGTTCTTAAAAGATATGTTACTTTAGCATGTGCAAAATGTTGTCATAAGACAATGACTTGTTTATATTCATTGAATTTTCTTTTTCCTGATTTTAGTGGAAAGCAACCCTATGTTCCATAATACTCGCAATAATTTTCACCATAATTATTCTCTAAAATTTAATTAGTTCCTTTTACATAAATTATAAAATTTAATGCTTTTTCAAGTTGTAATGTTTTAAATTTTGATTACACTTTTAGCAAACTTCACTGATCACAAGAACAAACACAAGATCTGTCAAATTTTGTTTGAATCTAAAATTTAATTTTTGATTAGTACATTTCAAAACAAATATGTAACAAAATGCAAAAATTGAACTAAAAGAACTATAGCTTGTAGATAGTTTACTTTACAAAAAAAAAGAAAGAAAATGAACCAGAAAAATTTAAAGATATTTTACTGAAACTATTTCGCCTATTTTTGAGTTTGAAATGTCCCACAGTAGAATTCAGTTAATTTTATAGGCAAAGCATCTCAATAAAATAAAACATGGATTATAGTACATTTTCAGAAAAATAATTCCTGAAATATAAAAAAGTACAGAATTTTTTCAAAATTATAAACCAATTAAAAAATATATTAGAATTTATATTTAAAAAAACAAAGTAAAAATTATAAATATGTAATAGTGCTTATAAAGTTTTATCTAAATTTTATGGTTTTATTACCCTTTACATTATTTTCTTTAAAAAAATGTAAGAAAATCTGAACTCCACAATTTTATCAACTTATTGAAACAATGAAAGTTTGAGTCAACCTGGGACAGCCTGAGGATCAAACTTCAGACCTAGGCCTTGGAAGAGAGGAGAGCTACCACTACACCATCAAGTCTCTCTTTTTTATCAATTTGCATATATCTTATGTTTAAAATTGGGTGTAGTGCTTTTGTCAATATGATTAAACTAATAAATTGATATTTAAACAAAGAAACTATTTAACAAACTAAAAAGTTTATCGTATATATATATATATATATATATATATATATATATATATATATATATATATATATATATATATATATATATATTACTATTTCTAACATTTAAAATTTTAGAGCAAAGATATTTAAAAACATATATATATATATATATATATATATATATATATATATATATATATACAGGAATACAAGTTTATAATATACCAACCTGACATAAATTTCCCTTGCTCCAGTTTCAGATAAAGCAAGATCAGTATCTACAGGATTTGGCGGATTTTCTAATTTGGCAGGAAGGAAAAAAGAAACAGAATAATCCTTTGCCTTCTCTTCAACTGGACTCACATGATATACCACTGGTACAGTCATATCAATAGATAAGTCTAGAGAAATTCAAAATTTTAAGGTTAATAATGGTAAACTTTGCTTAAAATTTAATAAAACAAACAATCAATCATGTATTTTTAAAGTACTAACTTGCTTCATTTTTTCCATTAATATAATCAAATAAACGTCGAAAATCTTCACGTGAAAACTCATCTGGTGTTTTATCATGAATGGACAGAGTAACCCACTGACATTCAGGATATGAGCGAAGTTCATAATCCTAAATAAGAAAAATATATTAAAATTTAAATATTAGACATTTAAATTAATTTTTAATTTCACAAAAATCCAATTATAGCCCAACTCAACTGTTTCAAAATTTTCATAAGCACACACACATGTAATATCACACATCATTATAATAAAGGAATCATAATTTTCATTGATGAAACTTAAAAAGACATTTTATTTAGAAAATTATTCTACAAACAGAGCAGAAAAATATGATATGACATTTAAAATAAGAATGTGAAACATACAACTCAACAAATATTGTTAATTTAAAAAAACGAAAAACAAATTTTACAGTACTTATTTAAATATTTTATAGTTTATTTTAATTTTGTTAATTTTAATCAAAGAGGATTAGTAAAAATTAGGATAATTTAAAAGCTGAATGATAATTACTTGACTCTGCAGGATACTGATCATTTTATAGAAAATATACTCAAATGCTGTAAACTTTGTACTAAGACGAGAAGAGAAAACATACTCTATTAAAGTTTCTACCTTTTTCATTTTGTGATAATTTGATATAAAACAATAAATAACTTTCTACAGTAAAACATACCAAATATATTTAAAATAAATATATTTGCTGTTTCTCAAAATACACAGCAAAATATTAAAAATAAATATATTTGCAATGTATCCTTTACTTAAAATTCAATTCTTTTAATTCATTATTTTTGGCTTAACATTTTAAAAATGCTAATATTAAAAGATACTTAATGTATTTTTGCATACAACAGAGTTCTTTATATTTTATACTCTAAAACTAGCTTAAAACATTACACTTGACATTTTTATTAATATAAGAGTAAATTACAGACAGGATATAATATGACAGTAAAGTTTTAGATAACATATACAAATAAAAAATATTATATTAACTAATGAAAAAAGTAAAAACAGATAATGAAATCATTTAATAATTAACATTAATCTTTAAATCTTTTGAATGTATGACATTGCCCTATATTAAATTTTGTTAATTTGATGTTTAAAAGTAATTTTTTATTCATGTGATGTTTAAACCAGAAACTACAATTTAATGTGGATTCCAAACCACACACTAATCAAGACCATGGAGGGATTTCAACTCACAAGCAGTTAAATTGAAAGCCAAAACACTAACCATTCCTCTGAACTCAGAATTATATGACTCAAAATATAGATAATTATTCAGTTCATAGATTTTGACAAATCTAAATAGAATGTAATCTACTTGATGTATATTCATGAAACAATAAATAAATTATAATTATTTCAAACTTTATATTTACACCTTTCATTACCAAAAAAACAGCTTTTACGCTAAGGAAATAAATGCACTGTTCATTTCAAAAATCTAACAAAAAGCAAATATATAACATTTGATACAAAATTTCTTTAACAAGTTTGATTGAATAATAATTTATTGAAAAATTAATAAACCTAAACAAATTATATATTGATTAATATTATACCTTATCATGCAAGGCATAAGATGAAATTTGAAAATTATTGCAATTACTGATGTGACAATAAAATTACATTGCTTCCACAGAGTTAGTTACATTAACAATTTTAATACTTATTGAAATATAGTATTTTTAAACATATTAGTGTCACTCACATGGCAAAGAAAATATTTTTTTTTACATTGAAATAAATGAATATAAAAGCAAGATTTTTTAAAAAAAAAACTTTAATATTTAATTATAGTTACTATTTATTTCAATTAAAGAAACTGTAATTTATTTATAAATTTAAATTACATTTAATAATTGATTTGAATTAATACACAATTCTTGAAAAATGTGACTGAATCCTCTTCTCTAAAGCATCTTTTTACTAATTATTCTTCATAAATTATCAAGAAACTAATTCTAAGAGATTTCTAGGAGTCTCACAATAATTTTTGCAACATATACGACTATTCAGCATGTTGAAAAATTTTACCGACTACTTTGAATCAAATGTCAGTAATTATGAATGCATTAAATTTCAGTTACACTTTTAAATGTAGATTAAGATAAATATTTATAAAAACTAATATGAATAATTTTGATTTTAAAATTAATAATTATTTTAAAGGTATTACATAATTCTAAGACTAAATCCTAAAAGTGAGTACAGGTGCCAAACCTGAAGATTATTGAGGCAGAAAGTATTTGCTCAGTGATCCTATAACACATTTCAATGTGCAAGTTTTATGTGGAGTTTCAGTAACCCTTGGAGCTATGCTGTGTTTTATTTTACTATTTATTTTTAAGTAATTGTGTGTATAAAATTTTGATTTTTTCATTAAAATTTAAAAGTTATTTAAATATTATTTGGGTTATAATTTTGTAAAGCTATTTAATTTATATTTCTGAAAATTTTATTCAAGACCAAATTAAAATTTTTTATTTGTAAGTTATTGAGAAATAATATATTTTTTTTTTAATTTGAAGAGTGAAAGTAGATTAGGTATATATTTTTGGTGTTATTCTATTTAATTTACCATCTTATATAATAAAATATTTATAATTTATTAAGTATATATGGTAGAAATATTTAAGATCTATTTCTTATTGAATTATATTATTCTCAATTAATTAAAACTAGAATAATGTGTTATTTTAAGATTGATACCAGTGCCTGGTTTTAATTAGAAACCTAAATTTTCATAAGAATTTGTTATTTAGATTATTGATTTAGTATGTTACATTATTGATTTAGGTGTATTTTTAAAGTATTTGTATTCTTTTGATTAATGAAAAGTAAATTAAAAAATTTAATTAAAATGATATTTTACTGACTGATTACAAAAAATAGTTTTGACTTTTGAGATTTATATTTGTTCTGCAATATGTAAATTTTCTAAAATTTATGTTGAAATTTATAGCCATTAGCTTTTTAATAGCTCTTTTGTAAGTAAATATAATAAAATATTTGAATTTTCGATACTCAGCATAACCGAGATTTTGAAAACTACAATTTTACCACAACCTGTAGTTAATTTGATGTGATTTATTGAGCTGTTGCTTTTTAGATACTTTCCATTTAAAAATCTTGTAATTTTCCATTTGTGACATTTTTTAAAACTGAGCCAAATGTGTTATGAATACTAAGTTTTGGCCTGAAAATTATTTTCAAAATTGAATTTATATTCAAGAAAGTTATTTTCCTCTTCCATGTCCTGTGTGATGCCTCATCTCAGCAGAGCGGAATGGACGGAATGGGCAACATACATCAGGAGTGTATACTCCTGGTAAGAGTATACACTCCTTATTTCATTAAGTTGATACTTGCTGTTAGGTTACCATTATTCTGATTTTATTCACATAACTGTTTCCTGACACAACTAGCAGAACTAAGGGTTTTGTTTGTAACTTGATTGTTTTTTGACAGAATGCTAGTTAGATCAGAAATTTATATTTAAAATGGATTCCAAGCCATTACATACATATATGTCTGTAAGGTAGAATTCAAACCCATGAACTGTTGAACTAAAAGCCAGAGCACTAATCATTAAGAAAATACATTTACTAAAAACTAAAAGATATTTTTTCTCAGTTCAAGGATTTATATATGAATGGATTAATGTCAGTGAGTAATTTCACGAATATTTTCTTATTAACTTTTACATATATATAGCACTGTTAAAACTTTTAATCTAAAACATTTCTTTAATCTCGAAAAGTTTGTTTAAGTTTAATATTAATTCAATGTTCACTAAACTTTCTTTTTAAAACATTTTGTTAAATATTTTAAAAATAAAAAAAAATCACGTAGATATTTTAATACAAAAATGTCTAAAGAAAATTAATAGATTCTGGAACTTTCTTTAGTTTCTAGAAGTTTCCAAGACTTTGAAAAATTACCAAATTCTAAGAGCAATCTAAGCTTGTTGCATCATATATTAAAACTAATTTATGAAAATACGCATTAAACAACAATAATAATAAGCTAAACAATAATGTAAAACTCTGTGTCTAAGATTAAACAAAAAATGAAAGAGAACTTATTTTGCAATTTAAATTTTGAAATAAGTTTTTTCTAAATGAAACAGCACAATTTTGTTAATCTTTAATTTTGGAAATTTCAAAATTAACAATGAAATTAAATAAACAGACTCACTCACACATACTCTCATTGATTAAATATTGACAATTGGGGGGAAAAAAACTACAGAAAAATAATTACACAAAAAGCAGTAACATCAATCATTATAATATATTAATCAATGGCATGAATATACATTAAATTTGTATGCATGCTATTAAATACAAAAATTACATTATATTTGTCTTTGTTGTTCACATAACATTCAGTAAATGCTTTAGGAGAACAAATTTATCTCCACATAAGAGTTAGACTAAAATTAATTTAATTTTGAATTTATATTCTTGAAGTACATAAGCAAAAATAGAGAAAAATATTTCTAAACTTTGATAGCTTCCTAAATTACCTCCTGCTATAAGTTTCATTTGAAACAAAAAATTTACAAATAATCATCTTTGTATGTGATTAAAAGTTCTTTTATTTCTTATTAGATATACAAATATTGATAGACATTCTTATAAATGCATATTTTAGGAAGTCTAAAGTATTCAGGCTACAATTTTACATGTCATGGATGAAACTCTAGTTCACTCATTAATCAAATGTTTTACTACTACAAATATGTAAGAATAGGGGCTCATTTCTTTATAATGAATTAAACAAAAGAAGAATTTTTGCATTTTCATGATTTTAATATTTGCATTTTCATGATATAAAAGTTATAAAGCATTTTCATGATTTAATGTTTCTTATTTTCTTACACAAGAATCTTAAATCAAAAATGCCCAAATAGTACACAATTTATTTTCCATTGCTATTGTTGATGCAGTAGTGCAAAAATAACTCAGCATGAACTGCATTTTTTACACAATCTTTTATCTCATAAATTAAGAGATAGACAAAAAAAAATTAATTACACAAATTTTTCAAAGAACTAATACAAAATAACTAAAATATTACTTGTATATATTGGTCTTAATGAATCTAAAAAGTACTCAACATTCATTTTATCTATATAAATAAATGAATAAGAAACTAATTTTATACAAAAGTTTTACAATTTATTAGTCAACCATATAAAAATTTTGAAGATTCTTTATAATATATTGGGAAATAAAATTTAGTACAAATATACATTTTTAATAAAAAAAAAAAGAAAGAACTGTGAGAGAAGGGGAAAACAATAAATTTAATAAATATTATTAATCCATTCTCTAAAAAAAACTACTCATTTATTATACTGCATTCAGTTATAAGTTAGAGATAATGCAATGTGAAGTTATTAGCAGCATGCCAAAATAAGATCATTAGATAATCGAAGATACATTAATGATTTTATCAGCTTGCTAGCATTTGACTCCAATATAACCAAATAATAAAATATTTACAACACTTAGGTTTATGGCATAAACATTTTGAGTAAAACCTTCAAATTATGTATAGATAATATTTTCAGCTATCAAATATATAAATATATTTTACAATTAGTTCTAAAGGGACATGCATTTTGAGTTAATACAGATAAATTTGCTATGGGAATTACCAAGCGAAAATTAAATAGGAATTAAATTTTTTTTCTTATGTAATATAAATGACAAAACAAAAAATATATAAATGGTAAAACAAAATTTTTGATAAATACTTTAAATTCCATTTAAGAAATGTTAGATATTACATGAAGTACTATTTGACTTGTATATTATGATTTTATTTAATGTATATATAATATGTATAATATATATATATATATATTACTTCAAATTATAAAATACATAATATAAATAATATATTATATAATGAATTATATTCTTATGTTAAAACTATTAACAGATTAATAAGCACTATGAACTGAAATTAAAAGTATTCATAGAAAAAAGTTTACTTACATCTGTTTTGGATATAACTTCATATTTTGGTTGCTCACTTCCAACAATCGCACCTTTCATAAACTTTAAAAATGCCATGCTATCAGGAATCTACAAAAATTATCACATTTCAATTTAAAAAAAGAAAAAATTTCAAATGCAATAACACTCAAACAAAGCTAAGATTAAATTCTTGATAAGCAATTTTAAATAACAATTTAATACCTAGAAAAAAGACAAATGAATAAAAACTTAATATTTTATTGTTGGTGTTTAAGCGTAATAAGTCAAATAAGAATATTTGTTATTCAGAACTCAATCAAAAATATACTTGGAAATCTGTCTTACATGTTTCATTTGTTTGTTTTTATTTTAACAAAACATACGTATAAAAGTCACTATATACAAATTTTGAAAATATAAAAAACTTATTTTCTTAAACGAGAGAAATAATCATTTAGATTAATTGAATTAAAACAAATATGTAAAAAAAAATCTAACATGTACATATTGAAATTTATCTTTTCTTTCCAACAAATTAAACTGAAACTCAATTTTTCCCCATATTTTAACTTTTAAATGATTTTCTAAACTCAAACTAAGCTGAAATAATGAATAAAATATATAGAATAACATTACATATTGAAGCTTACATGCCAACTGTTAGAATGTTAAAACAAGAGACTAATATTTAAAAACACAAAAAAAATCTTAACAAATCTTTGCTTGTATAAATTAACTAGACTTTTTTATTAACTAACATTTTCACTTATTTATAAATATTAAAGTTATGACATTTTTTATGCTGAAAAAAATAGCTAATGAAACAAACTTGTCACACCTTTTTACATGCAATTTCAAAATATAAAATAAGAAAAATTCATGTAGTATAAATGAAAATATTATACAGCTTAAGAAACGTAAAACAAATATTTGATGGCAATTAAATAAACAATTTTACCACTTAAACTTACTTTTCTTAAGTATTTAAATAGCTGCAATCGTAAATCACCTGTCGCTGCTGCGTTAAAGTGAAAGTTTAAGTATCTGTTAAGTTTCTGTTCTGTAATTTAATTGATTTCGTCTGCTGCATTTTGGATATTCATTTTACTAAATAATATTTTTATAATAAAATAAAATTGATTGAATATATTAATAAAGAAATATTAATAATATTTGAGGAAATTATGAACTTTGATTCTCTTTTACTTTTATAGAATAAAGAATTTTCAAATAAGCAGGAAAAAACCCAAACATCTGGTTTTCTACTTAATGTAAAGCTGATGGGAAACGGATGTTGATAGTTTTCGTTTAGGTGGGAAGGTTGATTAGCATGAGTTCGCAGGGAAATGAGTTCATATGTTTATAATGAAAGAATGATTCGTGTTTGGCATATATTTTTGTTGTATTTAATATCTTCACAGTATTCTTTCGCTGAAATTTCTCAAGGAAATGTTAAATTAACTTATGAACAGTTTTTTAAACTTGGTGTAGAAGCATATCTTGAAAACCGGTGGACAGATTGTGTAACTTTACTAGAAAAAGCTATTGAAGATTACTTTTATTATAGTAATGTTATCATTCAGTGTCGCCGAAAATGTCAAAAAGAAAAAGGTGGAGTTTTTAGCAATGATACAGATAACTCCAATGAATTATGGCGTTTGCAGGTTAAAGTGACGGAAATAGCACTATGTTTGATGACTTGCCAAAAATTTTATTTCCATAACAGACCAAAAACGTCAAAGGAAACAGACGATAATTTTGAAAGAAAAGTGCCTTATAATTATCTACAACTTTGTTACTTTAAGGTTAAAATAGTTATGTGTTTATGAATAAGAATAACATCTGTATTTTCTTATATAGATTTAAAGATTTTTTGTGTTTAAATATACCTAAATAGATATTCCTAAATAACTTCATTATTTTAAGCAAAAATTTTAAACTGTCTCAAAAAATATTTTTATATGTATATTTAAATATACGTAATATTTAAACGTATTTTTAAGATGAAAATTTCATCTAATATTGGGTATAGTATACAAAAAATAATATTAAGTAAAAGAATAAAAGAACGATCACAGATTAAATAATAATAGTTAAGTGATATTTTTAGGTCAAGAGCTAATGTAATGTTTTGCAACTGTAATTTTATTTATTTATTTTGTTTCTGTAACTTATATTGATGAAATATATTTTGATTTTCCTTGTGCTCAGTTGATAAAAGATATACTTCAATAAAAGTTATTTTGATAAAAGCATGTTTTAAAATAAGGCTACATAAACATAATATTGTTACTAAAAGGTTATGTTTGATTATTTCAATTTAGTTCAAATTTGTTACATAAATATGTACAGCATTGAATACAAATTATGTTTAAAAGTATCATTTAATCAAATAAAATAAATGCTGTAAAGGGTAAGTATTGAGTTAAAAAGTAATAGCAAATTATCTGTAAAGTAAATTGTCTGTTATGTATTTTTGTTATATAGTTACTAAAAATAAATTATCCTTAAACTGAATTTTTTCAAAATGTGACTTGATATATTGATTGGATATAATTTGAATCAAATAATTAATAAAATTTTTAAAGACTATTGAAATAGTTAATGACTTTTAAAATTAATTTATTACTGCTATTTTTCAAGTTTTGCACATTTAAAATTTATTGAAGATAAAATGAAATTTTTATTGTTATTTAGAAAAATTGAAAAAAAACAAAATCTTATTGTAGTTAAATAATATAGAAAAAACATTGTCTTAGGAATTGAAAATAATTCTTAAATATTAGCATTCTTTCAAGAGTGACTCTTTTACATATCTTGACTCTTTTAAATAAATATGCCAAATTATTTGTAGTCTTGCTTTCAGTTCAACTGTTTGTGGGTTCAAATCCCTCCTTGTGTATGGATGTTCGTAGTGGCTTGGAAGCTGCTTTAAACCATATACCCTGGTCTAATCAACCCTCATGTGCAAAAAATGACCATTGAGTGACAAACCAGCAATACATATTAGATGTCTCTTATAGTTATATATATTTGATGATATTTATAAAGTTTTATAGAACATACAATTGCTTTTTTATTTTATTCTTACAGAGTTTAAAGAGGAAATTATATTTATCCCACTTTTATTTTTTTCAACAATTAGTTAATTTTACTTTAAATTTGTTTTACATAAAATTTAATGCTATTGTATAACATAAATTGTTTTTTATTTTTTATGCTTGTAATTATTTGTATTCAATTAACATGGAATTCAAATAGAGGTATAAAAATCAAATAACTTTATTATAACAGAGCCATAAATACTTTACTACTTTATAAATTAAATGAACTATTCCATGAAAGGAAATATCTCTAGAGTTATGATTTACCAACAAATGTTATAGAGAGCCTAGGGAAAGCACTATGAGTTATTCATAAACAAACTATTTTACATTATACTAGGCAAAAATATTTGGTCTTAAACTACATTATTTAGCAATGTATTTTTAATAAAAATGGCCAGCAAAATCATAAATAAAGTACTGAAACTTTTCTATGATTATCATAGGATACATATTTCTTTATAATACCTAATTTAAAATTTTGATTCTCATTTAGCATTGCATTTCTTTGATTCCACTTTGAGTGTACATCATGTTGAAATTTTGATTTTTATGTGCTGTGTTTACAATTTACATTAATATTGTAATTTATTACTAACATTAAAATCTAAAAGCTTTTACTTAAATGAAATAAATTATTGAAATATATTTAACTTAGGATTGCACAAAAGTAATTCTAAATATGATAATTAAACTAGATTTTTATTGATTTATCACCCTATTTTTAGTATCAAAATTGAGACCTATGGAAATCATTCTTTTAGAAATGGTTTCTATTCCATTTATTTTTGAAAATATTTTATTGAACATTTCTTAAAATATAATTTTATTTTAGATGGACCAACCGGATAAAGCTGCATCTTGTGCTTATACTTTTCTGATTCATAATCCAAACCATGAAGTTATGAAAACAAATCTTCAATATTATATGGCATTACCTGAGATAAAAGTGGATAAAGTTAAATATTTAGAACCGAAAATTTATCAGGTAAGATTGAAATTAATTTTTTAATCTTTGTTCATAAATTTAATATTTAATATATGTTTTGATTTCCATTGGTCGATGACTGAGTGTTAAGCATTACTTACTCCTAAGCTGTTGGTCCCAAGTTTAAATCCCGATCTGGCATGGTTGCTCCTTTCTCTCTCTCTTCTTCTTTGCCCTTTCTTCTGAGTTGATAAGTGAATGTGATCCACCATAGAAACAGATTTGTGGTGGAGTGATGTGGGTAATGTTATTCACCTCCATGATTTGAAACAAAGGTGCCTATCAGGTAACAATAAATGAGTAGCAGTTCCCGCCCTTGTGAAGAAAATTTAGACACCCAATGCCTTCCATCAGAAAAAAAAGTTTTGATTTCTTGTGTGTAAACAGTGCAAAAGTGTTTGATATTGTGTCAAAGTTTATTTAACTAAATTGATACTATATTTTTTTTATTAAATATGGTGTATTAATCATTACAATGTATATTATGATTAACAGTAATACATTTATTGAGAATACATTTTTTTAAAATTTATTTTCCTTATAAATATAAGAAAAATATTTATTGTAGAACTTTATGTTTAATTCATTTATAAATTTCTCTTTCTTTTAATTTAAACTGACAACTGCTATTAAATTATTCTTAATTATATATTATATGTAATTTATATGTTTATATATTTACTCTTTATAAATTTATAAAAGTTTTAAACATAAGTATAAATAACAATTCAGTTTTAACATAAAATTCAATTTACTTGCAAGCATGTATTTCAATTAAAAAAATCACCATGAAAGATATATTCTAAATACAAAAAAAAAAAATTATTTGGAGATGTTTTATTTTATCTCTGAATTTTTAATATTCTGTTTTTGTTTTAATAAATTATTTATAAAATCTCTTATTATTTGCTTAGCATTGAAATTTTGGTATGGATTATAGATATAAAATTACACGGTACACATTTGATGTTTTTATAAAATTAGTTTTATTCAATTATGCTTTATTATCAAATTAATTAACTTCACTTTTTTAATTAAACTTTAATATCAAACTAGAGTATATGGAGAATGAATTTTTCTTATAATGAGCATTAACACCATTAAACTATGAAAATAATATTAATGATCTTAAACTTAAAAAATATATTGTTTTATCATTTTTCTAAAATTTTTATTTATTGGAATTATTTATTTTGGCAAATGAAGCATTTACAGTATTAATTTGTTCAAATGAAAAGGTACGAAACGTCATAACAATGTAACCATTAAAATATGTGTCGTCACCTACCTCTAAAATATTTAAAGCCATGGCATCAACAGGCAAGGTGTTGCTCACTGTCTTTTTCGTCATCCAATGTTTGCTACCTGTTGAATATCTTGAGCACAGAAAAATCATGAATTCTTTTGTGTACTGTGAGAAAGTTTGACACCTACATAGGTCCATCGAGAACAAAAGACTGGAGCTCCTCACGGATGGTGGGGTTCTGCTCCATGATAATGCTTGTCCACATGTCTCCTATGTCACACTGGTGAAACTGGTTAAGTTCAAGTGGAAGCAGCTTGACCATCCATCCTGTGATTCCCATGTCTTTGGTCCCCTGAAAAAACATTTAGAAGGAAAGCAATTCATTTCGGATGACTAACTCAAGGATGCCATGAAAGACTGGGTCTCGTCACAGTCACAGGAATTCTGGGGGCAAGGAATCCTTTGGCTTGTTAATCAATGGGATTATTGTGCTCAAGCCTATGGTGCATATTTTGAATAAAGTATTCATTTATACACACAGACTCCTTTTGTACCTTTACATTTGGACACCATTTGTATCTAATATAGTTCTAAATTGATTTATCTTAAAGGTTCAGATTTGCTTTCCCAAGAATATCGGGACATATTTCATTATAATACTTAAATGTTTGGTCTTTTTACAGTAGTTATTAAATATAATTTATTTTTAAGATGGAGGTTGTTGTGGGACTTTGTACACTACTTTTATTAACTTTATGCCCTACCTGATTGTTGGATAGCAGAATTGAATAAATGCTACATATTGTCTCTGAATGATTCAAATCACCTGTTAAACACATACCTATTAGAACTGACTGAATTTCTTCATACGAAAATTGTCTCAATCTGTAATCTATACTGAGTTTATCCTATTAGTAAGTTCCTCAATAAACTTAACCATCAAAGTATCGTGATAATAAACAATGCAACTATTAAATATTTGTTGCAACTAGAAACTTTTCTGGGAAATACCTATAAAATATATATTTTATAATACAATTTGACAAATTCAAAACCTATACTATAACGTAATCAGACATAATTAAAATAATAAGTTTATTTATTACCGACTGAAGGAAAATAATTATATTACATAGATTCTGTGTTTTTTTTTATTATTAGAGAAATTTGAATTTTAGCTATGGACTTAAAGAAAAAATGTTTCAGTTAAAAATAAAGTTCATTGACATTTTAAAATATAATTATTTTAACTGCCTATAAAGCATAGCTCACACAATAACAATTTAAAGCAGTAGAAAATGAATGTAATTTACATTGGTGGACAGCAAAGGTGTGGTATAAAACCAATCACAATATTTCTTCAAATTTTTAATTTTTAAACATTTTTTGAAATGTCTACCTTTGACAAATGTGCGTACATTTGTAATCAATAGGAATTATATCACTTTGATTTTAATACAGCAACACCATAGTGGTAAAATATTAAATTTTTAATTGTATTAGCAATACAAAAATAAGTTTAGTAGGATCTAGATAGCAATAAAACAGTGATGCAAACTAGAAAAGTAAACTTAACAAAAATAACTAAAGTGAAAGCATATTATTTTAAATGAAAAATATAAATTGCAATAAGAAAGTTTAAATTAGAAGCTGTGTGTGTAAACTTTTCAACTGGCTTACAAAACGAATTACCCTTGTGTTTAATTTAACGTTTTAATTTAACAAACACACCTCAAATAAATTTTAAAAAATGAGCTCAGTTTAACTGGTAACATATCAATCAAAATTACCTTGGACTCATTGAAAGAAAGCAAAAAGTTATATCACGTTGACATCTCAAAATAGAATTGTCTGTAATAAAGTGCTTGCATGGAAAAGAAAATTCTGCTCAACTACTGTCAATATGAGTTTTTGAATATGATTGTATTAATTCATATAAATACATTGTTGTGTAGTGGTGCCATCTGTTGACACCAACAATTACTATTCAAACCTGGACAATAATTTCATAACATTAAATGCACTGGATATACCAAGTTTATACTGGGAGAACATAAATATTTATCTAAAACTAATTTGACACTTAAAAGACCTCAAGAAAAGAAGAGAGTTTATAAGGTTGTATAAAATTCATTTTACATGTACTCCTTTAATTTAGTAATTTTTCTGTCGTACATTTTGTATGAAGTCATGTTTATTGCAACTTATTATGTGCTCTAAAAACAATAAATATATCTATAAAAGTGACATAACTTTGTAATTGTTCAAGTATGTTTAAGAAACCTCACAACAGTTCAATTTTTGTGTTTATTAAATTATAACTTTCTGAAATAATCATGATCTATTTCTGATGCAAGTTTCTAACACATTGATTAAAAGGTTGGTAATCATAATTTTATGTTCCAATTTTTTTACAGGAGCTTTTCTTAAAAGGTGCCCAATTATATAGTGATGGCAAATACTCTGAATGTGCTAAAGTAATGGAACTATCCCTAAAAGAATATTTGTCTGCTGAAGAAGACTGTCGTTTACAGTGTGAAAAACCTATGCTAGAATTATCAAGTGAAGAATTGTATATCTCTGTTTCTAGTATGTGAGATTTTCTATTTCATATTTTTTACATTTTATTTCCTTGTGAAAATTTCATGCACTTTTTCTGTTCAAATTGAAAAACAAATTTTTTTGCTATTCAAATGCTAATGTAAAATATTTGTTTCTTTTTTATTATTTTTATACATATAATAAATTCTTCATTAATAAATTCCTCATCAATACATCACTATGTGCAATATCTGGTTGCCAAATACCAATTGCACTCAGACTTCAATTTTGCAATTGCACATTATTTTAAATTTCAAATATCAAGATTTTGAACATTTTACTGTAATTACTACAGAAGTATTAAAATGCTAATAATCAAAATTTAATATCCTAAAGATCACATAATAAAAACAAATATAAGATAAGTATCGCACAGTCTAAACTGGGTAATGACGGCAATAAAACTAAATCTGTAATATAAATAAAGTGCATTTTTAGGAAAACTTGAATTTAAATTAACTGGGCAGTAGCACCTACCTTTAAAAAACTTCAATGTAGTGCAATCTACCACAGAGACAGGCAATGAAGCTAAATTTATAATATAAGTAAAATACATTTTTATGAAAACTCAAATTTTAATGAACCAGGCAGTAGCACCAACCTTTAAAAGATCACAATAGTGCAATCTAGCCCCAATTTAATATGAACAATAAAAATTAATCTAAAAACTAAACAAACATTCTTATAAAAACTAGACTTTTTATTGAAACAAAATTACCATACTAAATAAATCTAAATACCAATATGTGAAATATTTATAAGGATTACTTAATAAAAATAAAACATTGCATACAACAGCAGTATTAGTTAAATACATAAAATAACTCCCCTAATCATTGGTACCTGTATGCCATAGGGATTTCGTAATGATTACGTGGTCATACATATTCGGCAAAGAAAATAACTCGATTTAATAATTTAAAATGACAAAAGCAATCTGAAAATTATTTCATTTCATAATCTTTCAAAATAAATTCTACTTAGGAAACTTATAACAAAAAATTCACTACAAACTAATATTCAAGGGCTTAACTTTCAAAAACATTAAATCACATATTTCAAATGCTTAAATTGTAATGATATGAAAACAAATTACTAATCAAATGCTTCAAGAGTTACTACCACACAAAAGATATTTTGCACATGTACAAGACTACGTTATGTCGTGAAACAAGTGATACGTTATACAAACACATTCTGGTGCCGTAAGCTTGTTTGGCACATTTTATCACCAACACTAAACTGTAGTGTTCAGCGGTTATTTTCAATATATGAGTTGTATATGATCAAAAAGATATTTTTGGATAATTTGTTAAAAAAAATTGAAGCAAATGTTTACTTAACTTTTATTAAGTTAATATTAAAGCTGTTTTCAAATGCTATATCTCAGACTAATGAATGTTATATTTTATTCTCAGTGACCAATGAATGTTATATTTTATTTCTATGTCATACTAAGTTATTTTCTTACCTTAGTCTTGGAGGTTTGTTGTAGTTAAGAATCCACTATAAGCTTGAAGTCCTAATCAATTCATTTTCATGCTAAAAAATTGTTGAGCAACAAGCAAATCAAGTCAGTCCGCTTAAGTTGTCAATTCTGCTCTTCATAACAAACTGGAATGTGACGCAGCTGATAAATTGGCAAAGGTTGGCTCAGATCTACAACAGCCTTTTTCAGCCTTGGAGTACCATACTGTTAAAAGGCTTATTAAGTCAAATATAGCCTCCTATTGTAGAAATGTTTACAAGATGTGCATAAAGGGGAAAACATGGGCTTCCTTACTAACAAAGCGTATTCCGTGTAACCTTCACAGAGCTGTGGGAGTGGCAAATTTTCGCCTTAAAACTGGGCATGATTATCTGATAAAACACCTTCACCGTTTGGGTTTGAAGGACTCTCCAATCTGCCCTTTTTGTGGACTAGAGGACATGACTGGTGACCACCTTTACACTTGCCCTGGACTTTAGGATGTCGCAGTTAGAAATTCTGCGGAAGATGACTTTTCATTCACCTCAAGATTGTATTGGGCTGCCTGACAGAGACTGATGGTTAAAAACCAAGGTTGGGCATAGGATAAAAAAAAAAAAAAAAAAAAAAAAAAACTGGAATGAATTATAATAGAGTTAAAAATGAATCTTCATATTTTTTATTTATAGGTTATTTAAGTTTGTGTTAGCTGCTATTTCTACTTTTGTGCAGTTGCTCATGAAGGAAAAACTTTTACATGGGATTTGATTAAAAGCTAAATTGTTTTATTGTGATTACTGATAATATCAAGTGATCATTGCATGCAATCGTGCCTTGTGTAATGATTTGGGTGGTCTAAGTTATAAGTCGCAAATCTATAACACACAAAGATAAAATGAAATATTTTTAAAAAAATTATGTATTTAGGAACTTTGTCAAAATTAGTAAAAACTTTAATTTCAACTTCCAAATTATTCAAACTATATTGATTGAAAATTTGTACCAAAGAGTAATTTTTCAAGTTAACATTATTTAGTTGTTTGATACATTGGTTTAGAATTAAACACATATTTATAAACAAATGTTTTCAGTTATGAAAATGATAAAATCAAACTATTACTCAAGATTAACTGATTTTCACTTGCACACCTAATTTCCATTACTAGTTATAATAGTTCCCCTCTCAAATATGTTCATTTGTATCATTAAGGATTAATTTAATACAGATAATTTGATATTAATCATAATAATTAACTAGATTCCAAGTCACATTAATTGAATACTGACAGTTCCAAGACATTTAATTCTAAATAAATATTTAAGTATACATTTTTTCTATTATAGGATAACTGACTGAATCTTTAAGAATGTTAGTTAACAATAAAAACTCAGTTCATATTTTTGTTTTTTTATATTTTTTAATTCTCTGCTATATACTCAGATTTACAAAAAAGTCATCCTACTTATATAAAAATCCCATAATCAGTATGAATAATATATTTTTTCTTTAGTTTGTTGGAAAAGCTTGCATGCTTGATTTTACTTATTTATAATTAGTCATTTTTACCTCCCTTTTTGTTATAATTTTTGCCAGTTATACTGTAAAATGTAGAGGATGTTCTAAAACTAGTAGTTTTCTAGTTCTCAAAATAGTGCCTGATATACATGGCATGTGTTATAAATTGTCATCAGTCTTACATAACATTTCTCTGGCTAACTGAGTCTCTTGATTCTCTACCTCAGAGAAGATTTAAGATGTTTAAATAGGGAAATTCTTATACCAGAATATTGCAGATTTAATCCACTATTGGAAATAATTTCTTTAAAAATTTGCACAATATCACTTGAGATCTGGATGCTGTAATAAGGAATAACTTATATCCATGCTTAAATCGGAAATAACTTTCATTGTCTTTCCCTATTTACAGTGATTTTAGATGTAAATTGTTTATTTTTCTATGAAAGTTTTCATGATGTATGCTTATTACAGTAACTAAATGACAGTTAAACAACTCTTTGTAGTTCAATACTTTTGTAATAAAATTCATTATTCAGTTGCTATTTTTAATGAATATTTTATTTATAAAATAAAAATGTTTTATATATGGGATATATATATTTTTGCACGAAAACAATTTTCTTTTACTTTTTATTTTGATATAATGTATGTAAATTTCTTTTATATTTTATTAGATCAATTCATTTACTCTTTGCGTTGCAAGTTGTATTGCCCTGAAAAATTATCTTATATGTATGGACAGAAACATGATGATTTGTTTGCCAGTCACTATCATTATTTACAATTCAGCTATTATAAAAGTAAGTTTGAAATTTTAATGTTTCCCCTTTTAATATTATGCAATTTAAATTTATATGCTTCCAATAACATTGTTTTATTTTTATTTTATGCATTTTCTTCCTACCCTATTTAGTGGATTTTATGCTGAATCAATCAAGATATTCAATCAGATATTTTTAGTGTTCCTAATTTAATTGTACAAGTTTCATAAATGAAACAAAAATCAGATATATAAGAAACAGAAAAACAAATGTTATATTTTATGTTAAGGCTCTTCCAGACTTACGTGTTAACTCCCGTTGTCTTGTGGCCCCATCTGCTGTTAGTTCTCAAAGCTTGTCGAGGGGAGTATCCAAAACAATATTATTGGTTGAAATTGCTTGTCAATCAATCCTTCGAAGTTAGCGAGTCTGCCAGATTTGGCGCGTTATATCGTGAAAAATTAAAGCACTAACGCCATAAAAACAGCCAAAGAGAGAGTTTTAAATTTGCTCCTAACAGATGTTAAACCTCAAATTACCCTCAGGGTTCTTAGAATAGGGGTGAGGGAAAATGGGCCAGTACAAATGCTGAACGAACTGACACCGGAAATACGTGTTTCTGTCTTATAGAAAATTAGCTGCCAGTGATTCTAAAGAAAATATTATTTATTTATATTTTAGAGTTCGGCTTTTATTATTCGCACTAAAAAATATGAAGACAAATTGCGGATGTTGAGTGATTTTACAGTTACTAATTAAATGGTCAAAAATGATTATCAGAATTCAAATCAAACCTGAAATACTATATGAATGATTAAAAATATTTTTTAAGTGCCTTGGTTGAATTTGATTTTATGAGACTTAATCCATTGAATGCAACAAATAATTAAAAACTATTATTTTCAAAACTAACTCAATACAAAAATATTTAATTTTTTCAAGTTTTTTTAAAACTAACACACACACATATACATATTCTAATTATATAAAAATAGATGAAATGATAAATTGTATAAATAATTTCAGTTACAATATATATTTTTATGAAAATAACGTTACGATTATCTATCTATATATATATATATATATATATATATATATATAATCATATCGTAATTCTCATAAAAATATTGTAACTGTAATTATTTATATAATAATCATTACATCTATTTTTATATAATTAGAATTACTTAGAGCTTGAAAGAGAGATTCATCTCTTATCTTTCATCTCACAAGTACCTAACTTTATTCCTCTATATAAATAAAATTAACTAAGTTATAATTAGAAGTACACCTTTTTTAAAAAGTTAATATTCTGGTGTAAAATGTGTTGTGAAATATATTTTAATTCAGAAGATTTTAAAACTCTTCAATTATTTTATTAGATATTTTCCCCTGTCTTGATAAAAACAAAATTAGATTAGGACTAAATATGCCATATAAAATCACATAGGTAAATTAGATTAAAATAAATTTAGTAAAAAATTGTTAGAAATATAAATTAGGTTTACATTTGTCAACAAATAATCAAATGCAAATACAATGTATAGCATACGAGAAAAATTATAATATCATAGTAATACGAGTAAAATAAAATACAATTTCATAAATTAGGTTTATTTTTCAACAAATAATCAAATGGAAATACAACTTATAGCATACGAGAAAAATTATAATTTCATAGTAATACGAGTAAAATATAATACAATTTCATGAGCACATGGGAAATTTAGTTAGTACCTTGAAATATATATGATGTAAAATAGTAATTAAAATAAATCTGTTAATAAAATAAAGAAATGCTTGAGCAATTCACATTTCATGAAGAAAAAACAGAAACTAAATATATATATATAAACACTCACAAAAACTAAATACAAACACAAACATACAAATTCGTATAGTTAAACTTTTATTTTTTTGGATTTTAATTTTTCATCTTTTTTTTTTTTTTTTTTGCTCCTCAATTATATAAGTGGGATTTCGTATGTCCATTTATCTAGGATAACGTGGATCGATTAGTTCTGGCAAAAGACAGTCAAAATAAAAATCATTTAATTTAGTTTTCATTTGTGTCTCCCAAAATACACCATCTTTAAAAATATGTTCAATTTTAATTCCTTTTGGGGACCAAATAGCAAACCAACAAAAGTTTCTTTCACTAATGTGTAATTGTCCTTGGATTTGAACGTAAAATTTATGATTTTTATTTATGCCATTAATTCCCACCCGTTAACTTGGCAACAATTGAATTAAATTGTTCTACAATGTTAGTATTAGCGTTATACAATAGACTTTTTGCATGCAGGGCTAAGGACTCTAAAATTTCTAATATTTTATATAAAATACCATCGTTTTTAAGGGGCTGAAGATCACTTTTTTTACCATTTTCTTTACAAAAATACTTTTTGCATGTTTCATGATTTCCAAACACATGATTTGGGATATTTATTATATATGTTTTTAAATTAACTATTTTTTGATCAAAGGTTAGCAGTTCTTTGCACCAATGACTGTCACTGGCTACCACATCTTTCCTTTTAGTGGAAAGATGAAGTTTTCTTTTCGTACTGTAATCACTTTTTTTCATGTTTAAAATAGACTAATTTTACAGAGTTTAATTAATGAGAAAAAGATCCAATTACATTTAAAATGGTAGAAGCGTTGAAATGAATTTACGAGAAATTTGAATTTTCCGTAAACAGCATTCAACATCAATTGAGAAATGCGTCATGGTGAATTATATGTTCAACAGAATCTTGCAGTTGAATAGTTTGGAATGGCTGTATTAGAAAGCTGTTTGGAGACGGTATTGTACTGCGTATCCCATCTTTGTGACAACAAGCTGATTAGCCATACAGAGAAAGAAAGTTGTTCAATCACACAATTTCTAGACTAGTCACGTTGAGCATATCTAATTGATTCTCAATTTACTTCCTGATATTCTCTCTCAAGCATTTCTTCTCGAACATCAATACTATAACTTCAGTTACATATTTTATATTGCCTTCAGGATATTTATTCATTCTTTTGATATTTTATTACTTTTATTCCTTTTTTGTCAAAAATAATGTCCTTTTTGTTGCTCAGGACAATATTCTTCTCAAATAAATTTCGTGAGCATAAAATGATTCCTCTAAGAGCATTGATGTCATCTGTATTGTAGTGTGTTGTAATGTATTGTTATCATTCGTTTGGTTATTGAAATGCTTTTATGTTTTTCCGCTGAAGTTTTACTACAAACCCAATTTTTTTTCAAAGATATATATAGTTTTTCAAATTTAAAATGTTTAATTTCTTATCAGACGCAATATTTTAGTATGCTGGTATCGTATGCTTATTAATCATACCTTATAGTGTATTTTTTTCATGAAATAAGTTGAAAATAAATATTCTTATTGTTCTGTCTTATTTCAAAATTGTAGTATATAATAAAATTGAACAAAGTAACACAAAACAGTTTATAATATTTCATTTTTAAAATTTACTTAAATGAAAATAAACAAAGTTGATTTAAAAGTACATATCATAGCTATTTTTTCAACGCTAATAAACAGAAATCTAACATGCATTATTTCTAGATGTCCTTTCTATTTCATGAGTAAGAAAAGCTAATTCTTCTTGCTCGATTTGAAGTGTTTGCCAACCACATGTTAAAACAGCGGGAATCATATGGGAAGAAATTTTTCTCAGAAATTCCTCCTTCTTTAGGTTACTGTAGTGAAGTAGAAATATCAGCCAAATTTGGCGTTAAAAATTTTCCAGTTTCATAGGTGGCATTGTGTACAGAGATGGATTTTCAGAAATAAGAATGAGTTTGATTTGTAATAAAAATTCGTATCGAAATATTAATGCAATCAAAAATATTTTTAGCTTAAAAAAAACGAAAATGTTCATTTTGTAACTGTACGAAGAAAAAAATGAAATATCTTTAAACCAAATTTTGTATAACCTCAATTAAATTAGAATTTGGTTGAAATTTACTCGGATGGAAATATTTTGACATTTTAAAAATATTTGGAAAAATTTTAAACGCTAAAAGTGGGCGTAGAGGTGACAGTAGCTCTGATTTTTGTAATTTGCAAGAGACCGGAAGTTTCTATCATGAAAATAGCACTTGTGAAACGTTAAAATATTATCCATAGGATTAACATAGGATTCGATTTTCCCCGACGGAGGTCTAGCAGGGCCTTAAACCAGCAAAAAGATTCTCTCAACAAGTTTGAAAATTAAATTCCCCCCCATTGTGTGTCTACCATTATGGTTGATAAATGTAAAACTAATTATAAAAACTAATAATTTAATTGCATACTTTATAAAACATGTTTAATTTTTAATGCTTGTTTTCCAATGCCCAAATATTAGGATATACTCAGCACTACAAAGAGCAAAAGTTAAAGCATTTTTATTTATAAATGAATTACCCAGAAGGTGTGATATCATGACTCCAAAAATGGTTTTGTCTTCATAATTTAGAAACAGACCACCAAACGTGGCCTACCACACCCACCTTGGGCATGGATGTTTGTAGTCCCGGTCTAATTAGCCCTCGTGTGCAAAAAATGACCGTTGAGCGACAAACAAACTAGAAACTAGTGGCCTACCACACTCATGTACCATTTTACATTGATAACATTGTGATCACAACATTTTACATGCCCCAGCTACCATTAGGGAATACGATGTATCAGTTTGGTTCAGATTTGAACTCACTATCCTTTGATAATCAGAATGTTGCCTTAATCAACCATGTCATAATGGCTTCAGTTTTTTAAATATATATTATTTAAAATAACCAATTTGTAAATTAAGGATTAAAAATGATTTTTCTTGTAATATTGTTTATTATGACTAGCATTTTTCATATTAAAATTTTTTACGCAAAGTGTTTCCTTCAACTAATATTGTGTTATAGAAATTATATGAAAATAAATTTGATAAAAAATACAATTACTGATATGCAATAAAAATGAGTTTAGTTTGCATTCAGATATAAATTGCTTTATATTTGTTATGTATTACACACATTATCAAAAAATTACCTAAAAATCTTCATTTTCAAATTGAGAGTTATCAGGAAATGTTCAAAAAGTATGAAAAAAATTTTTAGTAATAATTTTCATTACTTTTGCTACCTCTTTTTCTATCAAAAGTTATTTTATTTTATAAAAAATTTTAATCTGACACTTTCATAAAATTAAATTTGTTAACAAAAAATTATATTTTAAAAAATAATCATAATAATTCTCTCTATTATTGGATCAGATAAGAAAACTTTTGACTTTTGTTCTTATAACTAAATAAAAAATGAAACGAAAAATTATGTCACTTTTTTTAATTGGATTAGTCATGAAAAAGCAATATATGAAATTAAACATGTTTCATAATTATCCAGCTAAGCTCTTTTTCTTTGCAGTCTCATTATTGATTTAAATATCTTGAAATTTTATGCCTGTTATAGCTGCCAATGTAGGAATGGGGCTGAATTGTAAAATCTTATAGATTTATATTATCAATTAGTCAGAAAATTTGAAAAGTGTATTCTATTTTCTTGAATCATGGGATATGTTTGTGTGTTTATATAGATTAAGTAAAACAACTTATTTAAAAAAAATGGAATGGATTTTCTTGATTTTCTAATCAATTTCTCCTTATACTTTTAATTTAGTTTGACTTTGTCTATTATAGCTGTACAATTGTTATAGGCTAAAAATTTAATAAAATATTACATAAAGTATACAAATTCTTTTGAAAATATGCAGATAGACTTGAATGTTGGAAATGCTTCTGAGCCTCCTGTGCCATTTAAATCCTGAAATTTTGTTTTGTTGAAAACATTACTTAATAAAAATAATTAAATAAAAATTAAACTTGTTTTAAAATTAAGTATTTATAAAAAGAACTTACCTAATATGCATGTTTGTAATTTGGAAGTGCCCTTTAAAAATAAAGTTTGTTATATTACATTTGATTATTACAAGATCCAAGATTTTACTCTAATGATTTGTTCTTTAATTATAACTACAGGTTGTCACTTTTCCATCCTGGGGATGAATTTCAGACTTTTAAAAATTTTTGAAGTTGAGATTTCAGCTCAAAATTTTGTTTTTAAAAAATATTTTAATTAAGTCTGAAATTTCTTTTAATTAATATGTGAAAATAATTCGGTGAAAGGGAACACTTGAGACTGATTTTATCCAAAATTTAACTAATCTACAAGTGAAGTCATATGCTTTCATCACAATCTGGATACTATTGTGATGAAAATACTTGAAATGTCTCCCTTAGAAATCTGAAAATTCTTGTATGTGATCAAGTTATCAAATACAAAACAATTATTATAATACATTTTTAACAAAAACATACTAATTTAAACTTTTTATTTTTATTTAAAAATTAAGCTTATGCTGAAGCTTAATTTAGCTTATAACAAATTAGCTCTAATTGGATTAAATATGGGGAAACTTCTGTAATCATATTCTTCTATAAAGCATGCTGAATTATAAGATTTTGTTAAACTTTTTGTGCCCAAGCAGTGTAAGAATTTTAGTATCATTACCTTGTTAATTTGATCTAATAATGTTTCTTATCAAATGTAGATTGTTGAGGGGACCTATTTCATGGATAAAATTATGAATTTCTCCGAACATCCTATCGGGAAACATTTACAAACTTGATAAACATACTTTAGAACAATAAATAATTAATATACTTTTCACACTAGATTTGAATTGCAAAAGGAAGCACGCAAACTTATCAATTTTTAAAAATTTAATTTAAGTCTCTAAAAAAAATATCAGGCTAATTGAAAAATCAGAAATTAAGCTGTACATGAAATGATGATTGAAATAAATAATGTAAATTATGCAGTGGGAATAAAACAAAGATAACTGATTTAAACTGGGGATCCCACATTTTTAAAATAATTCAAAATTGCATTTTGAAATGTAAATTTTAAACTATTAAAATCATGATTTTAATTTTCACAATCATATTCTGAAAGTTATCTCCTTCGATGTTATGCATGTTATTTTACTAATGGCAGAATAATGTTAGTTAAGAAACACTATAAAAGTGTATTAGCACAGACATCATTGAGTTAATTCTAAGATTTCCAAGCTTCTCTAAAAGAAAAAACTAGTCAGAATTTTACTATGCCTAAAGAAAAGTCATTTCTTTAACTTCATAATTTATATTAGTGTTTGGAATTAGATATTATCTGTCGACAGTAAGATTAGAGAGTAAAAACATCAAAATTTGAGTTGAATGTTAAAAAATAAAAATTTCTATCATTCAAAAAAATTTCATACAAACCAATAAATAAATTAAAATTTGAAATTTTCCATCTTGAAAATTTTCATAAAGTTTGATATATTTGCTGTGTTTAACTTTAATTTACATATATATAAATCTAGAACTTGAATTCACAATTGTAGTAAATCATGGAAATATTGTTAACTAAAAGCATTAAGAAAGAAAATAGTTATGAAATAGAAATTTTTAAAGAAAATTTTGTTACACTAGTTAAATTATTTATTAAAAAATTCTTATACTACAGAAAAAGTATATTTTGGCTTCTCAAATACAAATTGTGTTTTTGCTATACTTTTTGAATTTTATTTGTATTTATAAACATACTTTTGTTAAATGTTAAAAAAAATTCAATAATGTAAAATGCCGGTTTTTATAAAAGTTTGCCAAATATTTAGTTAACAATTTAAATCTCCAATTAGAATCATCTTGTAAATTTACAAATACTTCATAAAAATGTAACAAAAAATTAAATCATTAAAAATATCTAGAAAATAAAAATGTTAACAAATATATGAAAAAATGCTGAAAAAATCGTTTAGTTTTCAAATGCACAAAGATAAATTATAAACAACACACATTCAATCATTGCCAGTGCAAATGAAAATGAATACACTAAAAATCTCAAAGGAAAATTCTTATTTCAAAGAATTACTTTTATAAAATCTTTTTTACATCTTAACTGGCAATAAATCATCCTATCAAATGGAGAATGTTATTGAACCAATATTAAGATCATAATATTAATCTGTCCTTTGGATAAAAAAAATTATTGTAAATTAATATCTGGCAGATGCACTTTGTTGATATATTTTAAAGGCAAAGAAAGTTTGGCCATCTAAATAAATGTTGACAACTGACTACATATCAATTACTAATGAATAGATAATTAAAAAAAGACAAATATTAATTTATAAATGTGGCTACAGTAACTTTGTTGTGAATGATTTTTTTCTTGTTAAAAAGCAGTAGCTGGTTTCATATTAAACTGAACTAAAAATCTGCCTTGGTCATTAATGACAGCTAAGCCTTGTAAGATAGGCATTGACCCAAAATTGAAATTATACCTCTGGTAAAATCTTCTCTTAGTCCCTATTCCCAAATTACAGAGTTTCATTTATAATTTAAAATATTTCCTTTTTAAGATAGAAAGCTGTGCACCATTTCTACCTTCAAGGATAAATGTCTTGTTTAAGTATCCTAGCCTAGATTTAGTAATGGGATTTTTCACAACAACACAATTTATAAAGCTAAAGTATTTGAAACAAATTGAAATTAGACGTAAATGTGTTTATATGTCTATTATCATTTATTAAAACATTTTTTCTTACATTGTAATTATTTATAGTGCAGAAGAAGAAAGAAGTTTGTGCTGCTGTTGAATCTTATTTGCTATTACATCCTGATGATAGTACCATGACTTCCAATAAAGAATTTTATTTACAACAGCCTGGTATTTCAAAAGATTGTTTTAAACCCAGAAAGGTATTCTTGTGTTCATATGATGAAAACATCTTATTGTTAATATGTATTTAAAAAAAAAATTATTATTTTGTCTAACCATGTTTTTTTTTAATTTAAGGATGCAATGGATTATCATGAGCTTTATGTGAAAGAAAGAAACTTCTTAAAAGCTATTGAAAAAAATTTTCAATTTGGAGAAAGTACATTTCAGGTATAAAATCTTCAATCAAATTCATTGTTTAAGTGTTTTTACTTTGTAACCATAATCTTTTTATACACATTTTTTTAATTAATTACTGTTTTGCTTGTATAACTTATAATGTTTTGTCAATAATTATTTAAAGCTATATTCCAATGTAAATATTGCTTAAACATTTCTGAAAAAAGAAAAACAAAATCAATTAAAAAAATTACAAGCAAGTTGTTTGTTAAATAATTTGTATGATATTCTATTCTGCCTATATATATTGTTTATTTTATAATATTTAAAAGTGTCTGGTTCACACTATATACTCAATATATATTTGTGAATATATTAAATCATTGAAAATATTATTCTCTAAGTAGGAAAAAATTGAAAATCGATTACCATTTCAATTATTAATTTCTATGTTACAACAGTATGAAAATTATAAAAATATTCATTCTTGTTCCAAAAATGTTGTACTCTAACTAAGAAAAATTGAAAATGCAGATGTTACTATAGTTGTTAATTAGTGTTATAATGCACTACTACAAAAAATTAGAGAAATTTTATTTCTGATTGTGTTCATGGAAAGAAATTTTGAATATTTTTTAAGGAAATTAGTTAGATAAGTAGAATTAAATAAATCAGCAAAATTTTCACCCAGCAATCTTTTATACACATAAATGATTGGATATGGCTTTTAGATACTGTAGAGATCTAATAACATTGAATAAAAAATGATATAATTGAGAGTATATTTCACCTTTTCAGTTATGCTATTTTATAATGTGAATTCATTAAATTTAAGCTATAGGAATCTTTTTATCAGTTTTATCATTAATAGAATAATATTTAGGTCTGGGACAGTTTTGATAAATGGCAATATATATCACATGGTTCCTTCCAAAAATCATTTTTAATATGTTTTATGAAAAATTAGAATTTAGTTATCACAATGAGTGCTCTTTATTTTCTAAAAATATGTAAACTGGATAAGTCTTGCACATAAAAAAGCACTGTCACTGATAAATGAAATCAAAAGCAGTTGCATCCCAAAGTATTGTAATAAAATTCTAAGAATTTTATCCTATACCCAAGAAAAATAACTGAGTATCAATATCATAGAAGTTTCTTCTTTTCTCTAACCTCTTAATCACCAATGTCTTATCAGTGTTTTCTTCTAATGTCAAAAAATAGAATAATACTTGATTCTTTCTTGATAAAATAATATATTAGTATTTAATTAAACTGTATTTGTGCAATTCATCAATTAGAATAATCTAAAAATATTTTCTGCTCTAGTATTAATATATTTTTATATCATAGTGTTGTGGTAATCCCAGATGGTCCAATTGCAATACTAGACCAACTCCACAAGTCCATTAATAGCCAGGAAATCCAAAAACATAAAGGGCTTTGAAAAAGCCCCTTCCAAGGAAAATTTCAAACAGTTCAAGTTATGCCCAGGCGATGCTTATTCAGCTTTATATTTTTTGCACAGACTAAAAATCTTTTGACCCTGCATATATTTGAGGCTCCTTAGGTGACCACTGGTGAAGAGTGAAATACATGTCTGTTGGCCTTAGTTCCTTTAATAAGCAAGGCGCCAGCATTTGGTTTCCTAGGATACTAATTAAGAATAGATGGAACCCTTTAGACATCCATAGGAGTTTTTTTTTTTTCAGTAAAAACCTCATTGAAGGTGGATTGCAAATCAGGTTGTGAAAGCTCCAAAGAGGCAGTCTTAGCCTGCAAATCACAATCTTGTTTCCCTTAATGCCAACATGTGACGTGATCCACTTCAAATGAAAATTAATCCCAAAATTCTTTGAGAGCCTATAGATCATATTCAATATTGAACTTCCTACTCTGTTACCAACCTTAATCCAATTGCTTAGATGTTGGATTGAAGACCTGCTACCAGTCAGAATCCATACATGCTCAAAATCAAGCTCAGAAATATTCTCAACATAATTCAGTCCACTCTCAATAGTTATAAGCTCCGATCTGAATACAGAGCAAAAATCAGAATTTCTGAATTTGAGACTTTGGGTAGACATAGGAGTTGTGATAAATACACTACTACCAGACTGGCCCTCGTTGCTTTTGTTACTATCTGTATAGATTTGCTTAACATCAATTGGGATTCGGTTAATAGTTTTTGGAGCCATTTTTTTCATGAATTCTGGACTGTTGATGCTTTATATATATTTGTAAAATGTAATTTACTTAAAAATATAGATATTCTGCGAGTTAGACAGTCAAAACACTGAGATATTAAAGAGTTGTATAAATACTATGGCAATAAAATTATCATATTGCTATGATAATACAAAAAATTAAAATAATTTGGATATAATTATTTACTTAAAAGTTATATAAAGGAATAGTACAACATAAATGCTATTCTATTAAGAATTTAAAAAATGTGTAAATTGCACTTTTTAGTTTTATGTAAAAAAATTTTTTATCTGAATGCTATTTCATTAGAAAAGATTTGAAATAATACTCATTTAACATGAAATAGAGTTTTCTAATTATCGTAATTTTTTTAGCATTAACACCTATCTCTCTTTATTCCATACAATATACACAAAATTAAATGAAAACACTCCAATTTACATTAATTAGAGTAAATAGCTTATTCAAAATTTATATCATTTTATAATTGCAATGCTTGTGATTTTAATGGTATATTTTTGTGCACTTGCTTTTATTTATCAGCAATTTTTGTAGCTTTATTAATATGATCTATATGTCATAAAATTTCTGTGTCACTCACAATATTTTGATGAGGTTTAGATATTTTATTCCAGTTTTATATCATTTTAGTAATGATGCGTGTGATTTTTATGTACTTGTTTTTATTTATCAATTGCTTATGTAGCTTTATTAATAGGATTTATTTATTATAAAATTTCTATATCATCCACAATATTTTGATAAAATTTCAAAATTTTCTTGGATTTAATGCTTTTGAGTATCTGACATTAAATATTAGTTTCTTTTTTAATGTTTTAATTTTTATAGCTTTCATTAAATTTAAATTTGGGTAAGATAAGAATTGTTGTTTTGTTAAGCATTTTTTTTTAGATTTAATGTGACATGTTGCCAACTGTTCATATAATCATCTAGTTCTTTCAAACCTCTTGTAGGATTCTGCCAAAACTTTAATACCACCTCCTGGATCATTTAATCAGCAAAGTAATTTAGATCAAAGAGTGTTTGGTGAAGTTAAAGAAAAAATGTCTGAACAAGAATATATTCAATGGTTTAAAAATGCAGGAATATCACCTTTTATGAATGAAAATGACTTGAATGGGACAAATAGAGTTGCTTTTAAAGGTTTAGCAAACTCCAAGGAATGTCAGCAGTTAATGAATCTGGCACTGGTATTTTTTTTATTTCTTTTGACATTATTCAGTGTGATAAAATCTATATATTAATTTACATTGGTTTTAATTTTATTGATAAAATTTATTTATTGATATCTTGATAATTTCTTATATTAGAGTTTTTTGTCAACTCTCAGCTTTTAAATGATAAAAAAATATTTTTTTCAATAAATATATATGAAAGTATTTTAAACAGTACTGTGTGCAAAAATTAAAAAAAGAAGAAATTTATTATTAAATGTAAATATAATTGTGTTATTTAAATCAGGAAATCAATGTCTTTTATATAATTAAATATCATATTATAATTATGTTAATAAAATCAAAATGTGATCTAATTAATTTAAGTAAATTTATTTAAGTAATAAATATACTTTTATAATTAGTAGTAAAAATAATATAGTAATGATGATTAATTGTAATTTTATACCATAATTATATTTATTACTATCAGAAAATGAAGTTAATATTACAAACATGACTAAAAGTTAATATTAGGATTACTGAAAAATATAAACTCATGATTTACAGAATCATAAGCTTTGTGACTTATACATAACATTTAAACAAATGTTTTGTAATAGCTTCACTTAGAAAATCATGTTCACTGTAAATATTAAAAATTTTATGATTAATTAACACATCCAAATGAAAGATGCTCATTTATATTTTTCCTATAATTCTTGCTATGTTACAGTAAATTTCACTCTTTAAACGTTTTTAATTGTTACTTAAGGGAAATGGTATTAAAAATATTAATCTCAATATTTATAATGTATTATCTCTACTTTCTTATAATATTTTGTATAATTGTATTATTTTTTTAATATTTATTAATTGTGAGATCTTTAACATTTTTTTAAAATTATTACTTATCAATAAATGTTATAAAATACAGAAAAAGTATATATTCTTTTTAAATAATTTAATTGAGAAGTAATTTTTTTGGAATACAATTATAAACATATTAAAATATTTACAAATGAGTTTTCTGTAAAAACTTCACTGTTCTAGATCTTCTAAATTGTACAAGATGGAGCCACAATGCTTTGAATATTGCAGTTGGTAATCTATTTTTCAGTTTTAGAACTAAAAGAATATGCTGAGTACGTTAGGAAGTCGTTTTACGATATATTATTTGAAAGGGACTAATTTTTTTAAATGGAGTTTGCAAATAGAAGACCTTGAATTTAATTGTCTATAATCATGTGGACCTGCAGCAGGTTACTTATTTTCATGAAGACTAGAATATATAAACAATTAAAGCATGAAACTTATTTCAGATTCTGAAGACAACCATGCAACATGAGAAGATTATCAAAAGCTACTGCGATTTCTTTAACATTAGCAAAATAAACGTTAACTGAAGTTGACAGCAAGAAGTTTTTCTTGTCTTATAAATATGTAGTATTAATGTGACTAATTTTGACCTAATCTGACAACTGAACAGTTAGTGCTTTTGCCATCGAATCAACATTTCATGGACTCAAAAATCAACTTTAAACTGCAGATCACAAATTAATATATTTTCAATGCACAAAAATGACCATTGAGCAACAAACTAAACTTTATGGATTTCAACTTTTTTATATATTATCATTGCTTCATTACTAGAAAAATCTTCAACTTCTAAATGTCAAAGTTTTTTGATGACTTTGTTTCACCGTAGTTATCAAAAACTCAAACGATATATCTACACTCCTAATCATTAATTGTTTATATAAAAAAATTTTTTTCAGAATTATAAGGAGAAACTAAAAAATTTGGCTTATAAGAAATAATAGTTTATTTAGAGACTTCACTTTTGAACTTATTCATACAGCATAATGTAGTCACAAAATAGTTTATTTTGTTTAAAATGTACAGAAAATATTCTTTCCCAAACATTAAAAGTATTTTTCAACATTCATTATCAAAATCTCTTATCATTTACTATTTGCTGCATTGTCTTTTTATTCATTAGTATTTTTTATTATATTATGTTTCTTATTATTACCTCTTATTTTTGTTGTAGACCTAAATCAAGCACCCATTTAATCAAATTTAAACAAAGATAGGATTTTTTCAAATTGCATTAATTTGACAAATTGAAGAAAAACTGTGTTGTAATATTGAGATGGAAAAAGTCACTTTTACTTTTACAGTAGTGTTTTACATAAATTCTTATTCTTTAAAATTAATACACACTGAATATGTAAAAATATTTCTTTTTTCAAATAGTTATCAATACTGATAATTAAATACAAATAAACAAGTTTTTTCTAATAGAAACAAGTATCAAAATTGTGAACTCCAAAAGTGTCGCATGTAAAATTTACAGTTTACAAAATAAGCAATGGAAAAAAAAGAAATGCATGAAAATCAAATTAATTTGCTTATTATAGATTTTTTTTTCAATGATGCAGTGACAAATACTGATTCATTAAAAATTTTGTTTGAAAATTTATTTTGTTAAATGAGTACTTAAGTCTTATACTTAAGTGTTAAATGAATACTTAACATAATTGAATTCTGTCACTGAAATTAATTTTGCTCTTTTTCTGTTGAAAAAATTAATTTTATTTTTGTATTCTGAAGTTAAATTTTTATTATTTTGAAATTAATGAAAAATAAGGAAAGAAATAAATTATATCTCATTAAACACTTTCATTACATTGATTGTTATCCATAGTATTTTGCTTAAACTTTTCAAAATTGTTTTTTTTTTTTTTTATCTTTCAATAATGTATGAATCTTATTGCAAACAATAATACCATTTTAAATGATAAAAACAAGTTATGGATATCTTATGTTAAGTTTAAAATGCTTTAATATGTGAATGTTTCCTTTGCCAAATCATTTAACTCCATTTTCTGAATTCTTATAAATTTTAATATGAAAACTGTATATAATACATAAATGTATACATTTTGAATAAATTTCTGTCATAAGCATTACCACTAAAACCATATATAAATAATATACTATATTTTCCTGTATATAATCCACAACAATGTATTATCTGCAAGACTTTTTTTCCGAGTAAAAAGGGAAAAAAAGCAGTGTACAAAAATTTTCGCATCAAATAATCAAAAATATATACCGCTTATAATGTGGGTGTCTCGCAAAATAAAAAAAATGTACTGTGTGATTAAAAGTATAATGAATTTTACAAAAAAAAAATTTATCATGAAAAACATTTTTTTTTAAATACACCTCATCCCAAAATGTAATAAACTGAGATGAAAGCACAAGATCAATCAAGAGTGGGAATTCCAAGAAGCTGCTAAAATGTGTTGATTTTTATCTTTTAATAAATTTTAAAATTTGGTTAGGCATATTTTTTTAAAAATAAAATTTGTTTCATTAATAATTAAAGAAATTATTTTCAAATTGCACATTGGATGCATTTTTCTTTTGTACCGTGTATGCTTTGTACCACTATTAATTATTTTTTTTTTGCCTTCTCTATAGCTTTTAGTTTAAAATGTGCTGTTTAACTTAAAATTTTTTACTTCCACATGATGATATATGAATTTGAAATATATATTTTCGGAGCGAAATAACTCGGGTCAAGACAAAATCTGAAATGATGACAACAGCTGTTTTTGCAAATATCTCATATTTATAATGAGTCGAATTCATTGTTGAACGCAATTGAACAAAGCTGATTATTGATAAAAATAAGTTAGCCAAATCATGCACCATCTGTTATTTATTTTATGAAACATAAACAGGATTTTTTTTTTGATGGAGAATGTTTTTTATTAGATTATTGGCTGTAGCATATAATAAGAAAATTAATTTGAAACTTTTTTAACATATCCACAAATTATGTGCAGGAAAATATGGTAAATATTTTTTTACTCTTGAAATTAATATATTAAATCACATATTAGTATATAATTTTATAAAAGTTATTAAGAAACTGTTAGAATTAACCGAAAATAGAAATATTGACCTTAAAATTTTGTATCTATTTTTAAAGAGTAAACAGTATTTCCATTTAAACAATAGTTGAAATATATACTCCTAATAATTTAAAGGTCTCTATTTTATAATCTGAATTCCATGAAAAAAATTTTTCATTTTCGACCTTTTTATATAGTATTAAAATTTCTTTCTCTGTAATGGATCCATTTTTCTGTATTTTATTAATGTCTTAGTAAAACATTTTAAAAGCTAACCATCTCTTTATGTGTTGTTGCATTAAAAAAAAAAAAACATGCTGCCATAATAGATCTTTTATTTTAAAAATTAAAAACATGTGAATTTGGTCATAAATATTTTTATTCAGAATTTTTGTGAAAAATACAATTTTTTCATAAATTCTATTTTTAAAGTTATTATTGCTTTTCTTTCACTTATATTCATATTTTATTACCAAAAATTTCTTAAACAGATAATATTTACAGTATCATTAAATTTTAAATCATGATTTATAACAAATTTTTAAAGAGAAGCTGTCAAATGCTTAATTTATTGGTTTCGAAATTACCATTTAATACTATATTATAATTTAATACTCCATATTACCCTTTAAAACTCATGAACAATATTAAAATTTGTTGTGAATATCAAACATTTCTCAAATAAAGTAATATATATAATTTATCTAAAAAATTTCATTTCATTATTATTAATAACCCTTCTTAATTTAAAAATTCAAATATTTGTTTTGAAAATTTATAGTAAATAATTTCAATTAAATTAAAAACTTATTCATGTCTTAAATTTTCATTACTTATAGGAAGGAGGGATTTATGGTGATGGCTATAATGGAAAAGAATCACCTCATACTGAATTTGAAATGTTTGAAGGTCTAACTATTGCTAGAGCAGCAACAGTATGTTTATTTATATGTATATATGTGTGTGTGAAAAAAAGGGACGTATGTATGTATATGAATGCTGTATGTTCTGAATTATCTAAAAAAATGTTACTATCAATTTTGTAATGTGATAAAATGCTCTTTTACCTTTGGGTAAAAGTTATTTTGATGTTATAAATAAAGTAGCTAATTGTGATTTTTCTGGTACATCTATATGAACTTAACTAAATTTCTTCTATCAAACCATTCTTTCCATTCTAAAATAGAATATTCTTTAAACTAAATGGTTTACTTTATATTCACTACTTTGTATCTAAATTGAATTTTTGTTATGTCCTATCAAAAAGGTTGTATTAAATAATGCTTTATAAGAAATTCTTTTTATTAGGTTGGTGCGTAGGAAATGTCGGATTCTCTTTACATGCGGACGTTTTTCTCCCTGTTTTCGTTATACTTTTGTATTTGGCATAACCTCATTCATACTCGTATTGTCCATTGCCAGAGACTCATTTCAGCAAAATAGGTTTTCTCGAAGGTCTTCCCTTTTTTATTTCTTTTGAGTTTATTGCCGATATGAATTCTGCCGACATTCGCGTCATTTTCTTATATGAGTACAAACTTGGTAATAGTGCTGCAAAAGCTGCACGCAACATAAACCAAGCGTTTGGGGAGAATATGGTTAACGATCGGAAAGTGCAGCGTTGGTTCGAAAAATTTCGGACTGGCGATTTTTCACTGCAAAATGAGCCGCGCGGAAGACCCAAAACATCTGTGAAGAATGATGACCTGAAGGCTCTAGTGGAAGCGGATCCAGCCGTATCCACGAGGGAACTTGCTATCAGGATGAAAGTTGACCATACAACGATATTGAGACACCTTTCTGAGATTGGCAAGGTTAAGAAGATGGACAAGTGGGTACCGCACGCACTGACAGAGCGAAATAAGCTGGATCGGTTAAACGTATGCTCATCATTGCAGCATCCACCATATTCACCGGATCTCTCGCCGACCGATTTTCATTTTTTCAAGCATTTAGAGATGTTTTTAAGGGGCAAACACTATGAAAATGAAGACAGTCTAAAAAACTCGATATCAGAGTTTATTAATTCTAAAGACCAAAATTTTTTAAGACAGGCATCTACGCTTTAAAATCTCATTGGGAGAAGTGTATTGAAGCGAATGGAGCATACTTTGATTGAATAAACAGCTTTTGAAGAAAGATATGCAGTTTTATACAATCACTTAAGAATCCGACATTTCATACGCACCAATCTAATACTTCATTTGATTTTTAAATTAGTTTATCCACAAAAATTGTACATTTTGCTGGTATATCATTCCTTTCGTTCATGTATCATATTCTTTGTGATTAAAAATTATTCATAATGATTATTAAAATATTTAGAAATATAAAACTGTTTTTAATAGTAATATTTTAATTAATTTTTCTTTTATAAAAAACCTTTGATAAATTTTGATTGCAATGAATTAACTAATAAATGTAATGCAATTATAAATTAATTTCATTTAAATCAAATATAATATAAAGATTCTTAAAATAGCCATGGTGAACAGTAAAAATTAATATCATTTGTATATTATCAATAGATATAAAACTCAGTTATTTGTTCAACATCTTGATTAACTGAAGATTTTACAAAATTTTACTCATTTATATATATATATATATATATATATATATATATATATATATATATATATATATATATATATATATATATATATATTAATCTTAATAAAGTATTTCTCTGCTTACATCATTTAATTTAATTATATATACTAAATATTTAAATGTTTCAAAATTTGAAATTAAATTTTCTAAAAATATAGTTTAGAAAGTAAATTTTTTAAAATTGTATTTTTATGAAATACAGATTAAGTATTTTGGAAATATGGAAAGTATTTACTGTGCAAATATTTTTTTGCAGCTTGCTCAAAGAGGTATCATTGATTCTGCTGATGCTGAATTATTTTTAAATATCAGTGAAAAAGCTCGCCATGCTGTGGAAGTGTATTTTAGATTAGATACTAAATTATACTTTGCATATACACATCTTGTGTGTCGAACTGCTTTGCCTGGTAAAATTTTTTTTTCATATTTTAGTATCTTCATTGTAATATTTTAAAGATTTATTATTTATTATCAAAATTTTGGTTATTAAATAAATATTGATTCCAAAATAATTCTTATTTTTATAATATTTCGAAATGTTCTTCTTTAATTTATTTTTTTAAGTAATTTTATATCACTAATTTAAAAAAAAATTACATGAATTGTAGAAACTTAAAATTTACACTTTTTATTCGCCCCTCAAGATGATGGGCAATGTGATAAAAAATATTTAATAATGTATGAAAGCATTAAAAGTGTAATATGAAAATATTGTAGTGTACATATATACTATTCTAAAATGATGAAATACATACCTGTGAATTTGCATAACATTTAGTTTCAAATTTGGTGCTTGAAGTTACCCTCAAAAATCAAATATGATATGTAAAATGAAAATGTAGCAATATGTCAGATCAAAAAACTTGATGACTTGGAAAACTGTGTTTTATTTGATTGTTACATTAGCGATAAGTATATTCTTGTTATTCCTGTAAATTATAATAACCATGATGGGCTGCTGGTGATGTCATGACATAGAAGGTTATAGAGTTTAATATACAAACTGTCAGTTGTCTGAATAATTAACTGAAGTTGATCTGCATGTTCTGAAACATAAATCACTTTTAAAATGCAAGGAATGTCCTAATATCACTACAGTATGTTTCAAAAGTGATTTAACAATTTAGTGCACCCTGCATTTTGTGGAAAGGAATGCCTACAATATCCATGGATATGTTGCCACAGTCAAATCTAACATTATTTAACAAAGCTGTGTTATTTAACTTAATGTTATATACTTAGTGTTACTTAACAAAGCTTCTGCTGTGTTATCTACTTAACACCTGTGTTATTTGATAATAAATTGTAGATTTTTATGAAATCATTGTGGAGCAAGGATAATTCACATATAGGAGTCACTTTTAAATAGGTGAGCTCTGGTGTGATTAATGATAGAACCCTTTTATATGAGATTGCATCATTTCAAGATTTGACACAAATATCCATAACTTGTTGAAAGTATAACCTTAAAAGTTGCTAGTATATTTATAGTATATGAAAAACTATTAACTAATAATATACACTTTTTTCTTCCTTTTACATCATATCTTATAGTCTGGTCTATAATTGTAAAGTCAGGTGTGTAGTGATGAAAGTATATAGTATTTAAAATTAAATTTAATTACTTTATTTCAATATTAAATTATTAAATTGAATTATATATACCTTGGTTTATTAATTTGAATTATATATCTTGATTAATTTATCTAATTTTTAATTTCCTGGAGTCAATCAAACTTTTAATCAATCAAAATTATTTTTGATGTTATTATATTTTGAGCTAATAATAAATTTCTCATCATTGAATTGATTTTAAATTTCTCAATATTTATTGACATAATTTATTTTTGAATTTTCAATGAAGTCTGTTTATTTGAAAAGTTTGATTGGTTGTTTAAAAATGCTTCAACAGTATTATTTTTTTTCAAGTGCAAATAAATTATGCTTTATCTAGTAATTACTTTGATTTTATTTAAATCAACTGTTTCATTTGTAAATCATTGTTATTTTTAAAGTAAAGCTCTTAGTATTTATATATTTTAACAGTTATTTTTTATAATTTTTTTTTCAGTAGTGTACTGATTTTATAAAAAGAAGCTTTTATTCTTTGAAATAATAATATTGAATAAAGTTTTGGTCAAAATATGTTCTAAAAACAGTAAATTTTTTGTCACCCTATTTTGATTAAATCAAGTACTTTTCACGCTCTTTCTTCAAGTGTCATGCTTTAATTTTCATATTAAAAATTAATTGTTAATTCTTATTTTTGCTTTTTTCAGTATGTTCATTTCTAATGTAGTCAAACTTGGATATAAGAAACCTTAGCAAATAAATTATCTTAATTCATCCTCTTGAATTTGATATACCATATATTAATTCCTTATAAATTATAAGTAAATTTAACTTGTTCTTTATATATGAATAAAAGGTTTATGTTAAATTAATATCATCTTTATTCATTGTAAGTATAGTTGTATTAACAAAAGTTGATTCAAAGATTACTTCTCTTTTACTCCTAAAATGTAAAAATCGGAAAGGGAAATGGAAAGATGATTACAAAACTAGTTCTGAAATTATGAATACTAAGAAAGGAATTGCAGAAATCCATGTTTACTTTCTCTCTCTCTCTCTCTCTTTCCAATTGAGTTTTTGTAATGACCAAAAAAACTCTTATAAATAATAATTAAACTACTCAAAAGTTTCAATGAATATCAAATTTTAATTATTTGCTCTCTTACTCACTTAAGCAATATTTATGCCAGTAAGAATGGCAATTTTAAACAAATGATAAATTTTTAAAAGTTATGAATTGCTGATAAAACTTTTAAGTTCACATTTTTTCTTTAAATTTCAAAAATAATTTGGTTAATTTTGAAGGAAAAAGTCAAGAATGTCATATAGTGAAAAATTCAATGTTTTCGCTAATGCTTACTAATAAAGTAAATATAATCTAAAATGGAGAAATTCCTTAAGGCGTCTACAATTATTAATTATAAAAGTTTTTTTTAAGTAGTTATAATGAATGATATGGAAGTTACATTATAAAAAAATTTTAGAAAGTTAGTATAATTTAGCTTGAAGAGTGGGAAATTGGTTTTGATAATTTAAATGAAAATGGTATTCACATTATTTTGCATCAATGAATATTTTGCTTGGAAGTTCTGGAAAAGTAGATAGTCATAAAAATATATACTTATAGATAGAAAAATTTCAAGCGCCAATTTTGGAATTCTAACATTTGCAAAGTAATGGTGTTTGAGAAGTCTGCAAATTTAATAACATGCTTTATATTTTCTGTAATTTCTTAAACTATTTTTGATGCTGTTGAAAATTATTTTAATTGATTCAAATTTTTATTAATTAGAAAAATTGCAATGCATATATTTTTCATAAAACTTTCATAAAAAATTAAATATAAAAAAGTAATTTACATAGATATATATAAATCTTATTGAGACTTGTTTCTATTGTAAGGATAATCATTTTATACAAATTTCAATGTTTCAATTTCTGTTGTTAACCATTTTCTACAATATTATTATGCTATTCTTAAATTTGATTATATTTGGGACATTAGGTATTTTCACTGTCAAAATCAAATGATTAAATTTTCTTTTATAGATTCACCGGAAGACAGAAAAGACCTTAGTCACCCAATACACGCTGATAATTGTGTATTAACTGCAAGTGGAAAATGCCTTAAAGAAAAACCTGCATACACTTGGAGAGATTACAGGTGAACTCATAAAGATTTATCATCTTTTTCTAAAGAAAATTTTAATTTTTAATAATGATAGAATTTAGAAGACTGATTTCATGTGCCTTCCTAACATTAAACTTAATTTTAAACAAAAATTTGTATTCTTATTTATGATTTTTGAAGATTTCACAAATTTTGTTTCCAAAATTCTCATTTACATTTTTATTTGACCGCCATAAGATTATTTTATAATCAATTGTTTAATTTGTCATTTGACTAGTACATTCTGAGTATCACAAAAATAAATTATGTAACCATATAAACTTTTATAAATTCAACATAATAGAAAGTTTTTTTAACAATGGCGGACATTTGGGTAAGGAACCCTTCGCCGCAACAAGGCTGGAAATTGCTATTCATTTGTCATTACACAGTGGGCACCTGGGAACCAAGTCACGGAGGTGATTCGCATTAACCACGCCATACACCACAAACCTGTTTATAGGGTGGGTCACATTCATGCATCATCTCAGTAGAAAGGACAGAGAAACACAAAGAGAAAGTAACATCTATGCCTGAACTTGGGACCTACTGCTCAAGAGTCAAAAACTGTAACCACTCAGCCATTGATAAGCTTAATAATAAGTGAAAATAAATATAAAGTGAAAAATTATTTAATTTTTATTCCTTTTTCTGTTAACAGAAATTGCTAATTTAATAGTAATTTCTTTTCAATTTTTTTTTAAATTAACAAATGTTTTCTTGTATACACATGCACACAGACACACACACACATATATATATATATATATATATATATATATATATATATATATATATATATATATATATATATATATATATATATATATATATATATATATATATATATATATATATATATATATATATATATATATATATATATATATATATATATATATATATATATATATATATATATACATAGATATATATATATATATATATATATATATATATATATATATATATATATATATATATATATATATATATATATATATATATATATATATATATATATATATATATATATATATATATATATATATATATATATATATATATATATATATATATATATATATATACATATATATACATATATATATATATACATACATATATATACATGTATATGTATATATACATGTATATGTATATATATTATATATATATATATATATATATATATATATGCATTTTTTATATATTAATATAAAATTATGAATATTTAAATAGTCATTTTTATAAGTTTATTTTCTTAGTCATTCTTTTGTATTAATAATTTTTATTTTGCTGGCTCTATTTGTTTATAAGACTTCATAGAAATTAGAAAATGTTTAGAATATTTCTTGAAAATATAGTTTTCCATTTTTCAAATATTTCCCCCCTATTTTATGGAAAGAATTAAAAAAAACTATATTCAGCTTTTATTTTTATAAACATTTGAAGAAAAAAACATCATTAAATTTTGAATGTATACAATTTTCTTCATATAACTATATTTAAGTATAATATTCATTTTGTTCAGCATTTAATGTATTACTTTTATGCAAACATATTCTGTAATGAGAAAGTAATGAATATATATATATATATATATATATATATATATATATATATATTAAAATAAGTCTTCATTGCTTGAGTAAATTAAGTAAAATCGATAAGTTTACATCAAATTAACTATAAGAAAAAGTTACTTTTCATCAATGTAAATAATTAGTCAACAAATAACTGTTCAAGTCTCTTAAAAGGAATTATTGAAAATATTGCTGTCTTTCAAATTATGTTAAAAGATATTTTAATTTATTAGTGTAGAAAATACATAACTATTTTTATGTAAGATAATTTAATAAATAGGAGATTATTTTTTATAGTTTTAATTCCATGTTTCAGTATAATTTGTCATAGAAAAGCAATAACTTTTATAAACATATTGAAACTGAATTGACTTTATTTCAATATTTCTAGCCTGTAATATTCATACAGCAAAATTTTGACTTGTGCTTCCTTTAATCTCCCACCTGTTTTACCTTTTAAACAAATTTGTATCAGGTAGAAGTTAAAATTGTGAGGCTTTGTAGGTTATTTATGTGCCAATGTGTTTTCATTTTCAATTATTTCATTATCTCTTTTTACTTGCAGTGTGTCATAATTACTGCTATTTTCTATAGTGACCTTTTTATTTAATTTCGAAAATTGATAATTATTTTATTTTATCACACCATTACTTTCTATTACTTTCATACTTTTCTGATTGCTTCCAAATACTATGTTGCTCAATATTATCATAGTAAAATAATCAAAACTTTAAATATGAAAATATGTATGAAAATAACTAAATAATCAATGTTGTTGCACCAACATGCTTTGCTATACATAGCTCTATGCTGGCTTTACCAGTTAGATAGAAGCAGCCGGGTGAAGTTTTCATGATTTTGAAGCTGGAACCTAGCAGAAAACCTCCATTACTTGGTTTACTATCATTTTCATGTGGAAGACATAGTGACCCTGCCACTTTTAGTAAGCATTAGGAATCTTTGGTTTAGCCGAAATTCAAACTCCCTACCTTCTGATAATGAGAACGATACCCTAACCAACTAGGCCACCACAGCCTTAAATAATTAATGTAATAAAAAATTGTTTCATATGTATAACGATGTGACAAATAAAACAAGATTTGTATATTATAGTTAGTTGCATATAATATAAATTCACTTTTCTGCCATATTTCAATAAAACTTAACTTTTAGATAACTTATTTTAAATAAACAGGGGTATCACAATCCCAAGATACCCCAGTAATCTTTTTCTTTTCTTCTCTCTTCTTTCTCCCTCATTGTATTTGCTTCAAAACAGGTTAAGAGCTTCTGTTGAATATTTATTAGCTTCTCATGGGAACTAAATCACCCATATGTTTGACATATGATTAAACCTGTGTCTCTAGAAAGGAGGGTTCTTTTAATTTAAGCATCCAAAGACCAAAACATTATTTTGTCCTCTGCTTCAGATTGAAGGTGTGCTGTGGTCACATCAGTACATCAATCAGCCTTATGGTTCAAGCAATCAATGCATTCACTAGATCTGGGTGTCTCATTAAGGATAAAAGCCATCTCAGAGGTATGTATTGTAAGCATATTGGACCTGTCTAGTACATGTACAGCTGGTCTGTATCCTCTCTAGGCTCTGTAATACCATCACAGGTCCCAAATTTTAAATTTCTTACAAATGAAAAATAGAATCTCTTCAATTCTCCCTTAGAATCAGCAATTAGCATTACTGAAAATTAAATTTCATGTTATACAAAGGAAAGAGGATTCCTTTAAACTGTATCCCCTTTTCTTATTCAGAAAAGTGTATCAGGAATTCTTCGAGAAGTGAAGTCTGTTTGTAAATTAGGCTCTGGAGACTTGCTTGTTGAAGTTATTAACATCTAACTAATAATAAGCAAATGTCTCTTCTCTAACACAGAAGTTAATGAATTTGCTTCATTCAAGTATGAACATTTCACATTAAGTGGTCTTGGTGTCTTATCAATTTAAAATGTCAACATGAGATATTCGAAAATCTCAAGTATCAGAAGAGCAGCTGTAAACTGTATCACTGTCAGACGTAGTGAGGACATTGATGATGCTGTGTGAAAAATCACTGATTCAATTTTAGATGCTGCCAAAAAGCACAATTTATAAATGCTCTCTGATTCCATGTAAATGTCATAAATCATGATGGAACGGTAAGTACAAAGTGTCATACAAAAAAAGTTGTGGGCTTTTTTTCATGTGTCCCGCCCCAGAAAACCTTATAGCTTTCTAAAAAGCTAAAAATATTGCTTATAAAATGTGATGAAGTAGCCAAAGAATTTTGGATAAGTTTCCTCTACAATATCAACTTCCAGAAAAGAGCTATTTCAGAAAGTTAAAGCAGCCAGTGGTTACATCTAGATTTCAGTATCCCAGTGTTACAAACTGGGGCTGTCACATCTTAATATGATATTGCCAATCTTTTAGGGAAACCTACAAAAGCTAGTCCACTCTCTTATGATCCTAAATGTTGCAGGACCAAACAACAAACTGAAAAAAAAAAACCTATAATGTTTCATTTTAAAGTTGTACACCCATATAACTGCAATTTCTAAATAATGGATTTGCAAAAAGCAGTGTCCCAAACTAAAAATACAAGTTCAAGACCAGATATTATCACATAAGATGTTATGTGGTCTTAATCATGTTTCTTTAAAAAACATTCTTATTCTACTCAATAGAATTTGTAATGAGCATGTTAATCCCAGTCTCTGGACAAAATCAATAATTATTCCTATAAGGAGACCTGGGAAAGATCCATTATGTCATCAGAACTACTGTCCAATTATACTCACAAGTTGGCTTGTTAAAAAGTTTGAGCATTTGGTCAACACCTGTCTTGTTTTGTATATTTGAATGTAATCAGTATGTTTCACCTTATCAAAGTGAGTTCCAGGAATGTAGATCCACTATTAATATTATACACCTTGAGACACAAAATTTGAAATGCATTTGTACAGAAACTTCATTTGGTGTTTGTCTTTTTTGATATAGGAAAGCCTATGATTGGATGTAGCATCGAGGAATTCTTTGTACTTAGTTTAATTTTAATTTCAGAGGAAATATATCTATTTTCATTCAGAAATTTTAAACTCTTATGTCTTTTATGTTTATATTGAAATTTGTTTTATCCAATCTGAGGGTTCTCCTTAGGGAAGATTATTAAGGGTTACTATTTTTAATATTTTCATACATTATGCCCTCTATCTATCAAACATTATAAGTTGATGTTCTCCAAATTTTTCTAGAGTTCCAATGAGTGACCAGTTAAATGCCAATTACAAACTTCAGTCTATAATCTCATTGATCAGTGTAAAGAAAACACTCTCTTTATCACATTGAAAAAGTGATTGTATCCATTTTTACATAAAAACTTGACCTCACCCTGATTCACAACTATTCCTTAATATCTTTTCTTGGGATAATGTTTGACAAAAAATTGACTTCTTAGATTGACCACACTTCTTAGATTTGTGCAAGAGGTTTAAAAAGTTGCTAAATATTCTCAAAGTTCTTTCTAACATCTCTTGAGATGTGGATCTTAAAACTTTGCTTAATGTGTATCAATCAATTATTTTATCTTGAGCTGACTGACAGTACAGTTCTTGGATCAGCCAGATCATCTATATTTCACAAATTAGACCCTGTACATCACTTGGTTTTGCAAATCTTCTGAATTACTTCCAACTTCTGTTTAAAGCCTTATATGTGATTTGCAAACAATTACATCATGAGCCCTGAACAATTATCTCCATAAAATTTTAAAATGCTATCAATATCACTACATCGTTTGAGATCTATGATTATCTGTTCCTCTCCAAGGAGGATGTAATGCACAACCACAAAATGTACTACCATTCTATGAGCATACAAACTTGCTTCTGTCTTCATCTAAGTACCCTGATTAACAAATCCAAATTACAAATGTTTTGAAATTTCCACCTAGGAGCATCCATGCTGTCAATATAATAAATCCTTTCTCTGAATATAATAAATCACACACTCACACAGTATTAGTTGTGTTATCATTGAAAATAAAGTTTACAACTACAGACTTCATACATGATCTGTTTGCACAGCCAGTTATTAATATTGTATCCTATTTTGAACTTGTGATCCAACTGTCATTAAAAATATTGCATTTATTCTGATAACATGAGTGTGATCATGTAATTAAACAGATTTAATGACAAATTTCATCTAGTTATTGAGGAAATATTAGATATTTTATATGTACATAAAAAGCAAAGGATTTGACATCCTAATTTGTTAAATTCCAAGTCATGTCTACATTGCTGGCTAGGAATTGCAGATGATGAGGCTAAAAATGCAGACCTTTTACTCAAAACATTAGCACTTTTTGAGATTAAATTTTTTAAAACGATTTTTATTTTATTTTACCAACAGAGATCTTTGCATTTGCATTTAGACAACAAATTATATACTATATCCTTTCACATTCTTCCATTTCATGTTATTTCCCTGGAAAATGTTGATATAAAAATTACTTACCTTCGCATTGGACATACAATTTACATTCAAGCATATATTCTTGTCTCAATGTGTCCCAATTTGTAATCTTATACAGTATATCATATTTTAATTGTTTCTCTTAATTCCAAGCATTTATTGTTGATATTTTTAACAGCACATTTTTCCAGATTTAATTGAATTTAAACCATGCAAAAAGTTGTGTCATCTTTACATGCAACTCATTTTTTGAATTCCATTTAAACTTTTATCCATTTTAATATTTTTTCATAAATTTTCATTGAATATTTTAATATATTCCCTAGTTATAGATTTGATTAGTGACTTATAAAGTTTCTATTGTTGTTTTTAAACATTGTACACTACCAATTTTTCCAATATTGAATCTTTAACCTGTAATCCTCATAGAAAACAAATTAATTCAAGATTCATAAATTTTATTATTATGATCATATCAAAAAATTTAAACAGTATTTCAAAGTGCTTCTCTGAAACTGCAAATTTAAGTTATTTTGTTAATTACATTTGCTTATAGATATCTATTCAAAAGTTTGCATTTGATTCTAGTTTTGATATAATTATTCATTCTATTTTTATACTTAACATATTTTTTCATTATAGTTCAATCGTTTATTTAAATGAAGAATTTGAAGGAGGAGAATTCATTTTTGCTGAAGACAAGAAAAACATTCAGGTAATAAATGAATGCATAATTTACTGGCTTTCTATTTTCTTTGTTAACTGAAGAAGAAATATGGTTGTGTATTCTGGTAATGTCTCAACTTAGATAACTTATTTTAATAAAAAGTTTATATTTTTTATGTTTGATATATATTTGAAAGAATTTATTTTAAATATAATTTTTATACTTAGAATTCAAAATAAATTTTTTTAGATGTAATTCATTTTTTTAATATTTCAGGCTGAATTTAAATTCTAATATAAGCTTTGTTCTTCAAAGTAAATTTTCATACAAATTCTTATAAAAACTTCTATCATTTTTTTTAAAAAATAAAATTTATATTTTTCATTTTGTAAATTATTTTTATCTGACTGCTAAATTATTTTAGTATGCAAGTAGAAATTTTTATGATCTATAGAACAGATTATTAAAAATATGCAAATACAATATTTAAATTGCAATAAATTTTTTATAAATTTCTATTTTGAATCTTTTAAATATACTTTAAATAATTTTATACATCATTAAATTAATAAAATATTTTTCTTTAGTCTATACTAAAGCCGAAATGTGGCCAGATGGTTGCATTTTCTGCTGGAGCAGAAAATTTACATGGTGTGAAGGCTGTAAGAAAAGGAAAAAGATGTGCCTTAGCAATGTGGTATACCCTTGATCCTAACCATCGTGAAAAAGAAAGAGACTTTGCTGTATCAATTCTTTCAAATCTTTCCCATAAAAGGAAACTTTCTTCTCAGGTCACTACTTCAGAAAATTTTGAAAGAGCTACTCTCAAAAAATTTACTCGCCAAAGTAAAACCAGTCAGCAGCATGATCATTCAGAGCTGTAATTATTTTTTGCTTGTTTGCTAAATTTGCTTTTATTGCATTTATATTTCCATGTTATTATATTTAAACACACACACATATATACATTATATATAATGCTAGTTTGTCCTCAGTAAAAATTTTTCTCTTCGTGAATAAAAATCGTTTTTATAACTAATTTTTTTTATATAAAAAGACAATAATTTTACTTTTTTTCATAGTTAGAAACCATGTTTAATAAAAATAAATTAATTTTGCTTCCAGTAAATATCAAAATATATGCATGCAGCAGTTTCTTGCATCCAAATATATTATAAAATATATTTTATTAAATACAAAATTACTTAAACATAATATTTAATGAGTGAATATAAAATTACTTAATTTATTTGAATTAATGATTTTTTTATCCAAGTATACAATAAATTTATGTGAAAATTTAATAAATTTTATTTACTTGTATGCAAACTTGTAAAATTGTCTTTTACTTATAATATTTAATTTTTATTTGAATTAAATAATATTTTAAATGTAACTTTTTGAAATACATATCAATGTTTAACTCTGTTAGATAATTCATAAGGTAGATTTTTAGTATGTGCCCACTATCTACTTTTAATATTTTTAAGTTAAAATTCAAAAAGGATATGTCTCTAAAATAATATCAAAATTATTTTCAAAATAAAAATGATTTGCCTATTGTACTAATTTCGTTTACAAAAATTTCTTGATATATCATAAAAGTTGATGACTGATGTAAATAATGTGTTATACACAGAATGAGATTAAATTTGAGATTTTTGAATCCTCATTTAAAAACGAATTACTGATCCTAAATAAAATTATAATCATCATGAACCTTATAATAATTTTAAAGGGAATTTTATTCCTTTTATGTGTATGACTTAATTTTCACTGAAAAAATAACTTTTAAGTGTTATTTCTCTCATTATGATATTTTATAATAATTTTTTGATTAGTATTTGCTAAAGGAAATTAACTAATTAATTTAAATATTAAAATATAATTTATTTTTATTCATTCAACATGATTTGAATAATTTAGGTTGCTTCATTTAATTCTGATATCAATATGTTAAATATCAATATTTCATACAAATGTTTGGTATATTTAATGTAAAAACGATTTTTAAAAAGTGTATTGTTTATATTTAAAGGAAAAAAGCTTGGTAAAAGTTGTTGATGTTGTAATTTATTGTTGTATTGAGGGAAATTAATTCTCATTATTGCCAAATTTTTGTTCTACATGTTTTAGAAGACATTCTTGGTGTTGAATATTAATCATTGTTTATATATGTCACATTTTATTAAATATCTTTTAAGCACATAAATTTTATTGACATTTGCTGTTGTATCATTCACAATTGTTATTAGATATTCATGTACATTCTTAACCTCATTCTAGTCATGTGAGAAGTAATTTTATCTAATGCCTGTTAACATTCAGATTTTTACACTTAATGGCACTACAATGAGCAAATTTGATGCAATTTAAATAGTGGGGCACTACATATGTGTCATTGTTTTCCTGATAGTAAGTCCTAATAATTTAGTTGGGATGAAACAAAATCTTTCCAATGTTATCACTTTACTTACAGACCATTGAGACCCTGGCTTATTTTACTTGCATCCTACATTAATTAGTAAATATGGCGGTCTTCAGCTTTTCCACATATGGAACCCGCAACCTTCCAGCAATAAGCCTGAAATTTTAGCTCATTAGGTTAACATGGTCATTTAGAAATATAAAATAAGTTAAGTCTAATGCAAATATAAATATTTGTTATTAAAATTTTACTTTATAATTAAAAGGATTGTGGGGATTTTAAGTTTTAATTTTTCTGTTAAATATATATTAGATCATCAATAGTTTTTTTGCAGTGATACTTTTATAATCAAAATATTTTGTTTGAATTTTTTTTTTTTTTTTTTTTTTTTTTGCCAATGAACTTTAAAATAGATTGATATTCTGCAGTTGCTTGTAGATTAACTGTATTATGTTGTTGACAAAAATAACATGTTATTTATATTGGAAATGAACTTCCTAACTGAATTTCGGATTTTGACATATTTTGCTGAATGACTAGTTTGAAAATAACTGTTTTGACACTTAACTTACAAGTTTACAGTATTATACGATTTATCAAAACTCAACTTGTAGCTAATATGTTGCATGTAAACTTTTATGTCTCAGGAAAATTTTTATGATAAAGAAGAACTGAATTTAATTTTTGAATATTTTCTCATTTATTTATATTTTTTATTTAATATTATTCTAAGCTCCTCATCACTTTTACAATCATTTGGGAAAAAACTAAATATTTGTTGAAACTTCACTTAATATTATCAAGTCTAATGCAATCTTATGTGAGAAAAATTGTGTTATCTAGTTCTAAATATAGAAAAAATTGAATAAACATTTTGTAATAATTTTTCATGAACTTCCAAATTAGGTTTCAGCAAACAGGATGCACTTTTATGTGTCTATGCATCAAATATTATTAGGTAAAAAACTGGAATATTAAATGTGAAATTATGTGTTAAGTATCTTGAAAAGATGAATGATAAATATGGATATTAAAATATGCAAATCTCTTGTTTGCTCCTCTTATGCATATTCAATTGCACAGAAAAATTTAATGAGTTCTTGTGATCAGTATCCATAATTTACATACCTGTAAAGTAGTTAATAAATCTTGCAGTGAATTTCCTTTAAATAAGAGAAAAAACTGTATATTCTGTTTAAGAAATATAAACCAATTCTATCAAATAATATTTAATTCACTACTTTTTTCGTTTTTTATTTTTAAAATTGGAAGTCTTAAATATTCTGTGTTGGAATATTCTGAGCCATTGTCTTAGACTTACTGAATATACTCTCATTTGAAGCTTTTAAATACACAAAAGGAATTAATAAGTTTTTTTTATTAATTTTTCATTAAAAATGTATTAAAAAATTGTGCGTTATTTGACCTTGTATGATTTTTTATTTATAACTTATGCATACTAATTTTACATTTTTAGCTATTTTAAGTTATAAATTTAATATATAGTTTGATATTTAGACCTTTTTATTTTACTTTTTCCTTTGACTTAAATATTAGAGCTTTATAAAATTTAAAAATATAATGAATTTTCTTTTCTATGTCTTGTTATTTAAGTTAATTCACACAGTTCTTTTTTAAAAAATAATTTTTCTTTTTAAATATATACATTTGTATTACATACAAATTTGTGTTATCCTGTTAAAATTATTGGTTTGAATTCATTAAAATCTTTTTATATAATATTCATAGCTATTGTTGAAAATTTTTACTCTTTTTTTTATGGTTGTGAAATAGTATACATTAGTACAAAATGAATATAAATTGAAATGTTTTATTTATGTTATGAGAAAAGGTAAATTTACTTTTCTCCATATTTATATGTTACATTTATGAATAATTTCTGTGATAAATTTTAAATAAGCATTTTATTTTTCCATACGAACAAATTTTTTTATACATTTACCTTAACTTATAATGAAAATCATAGTTTCCTTTGCTGTTTGTGCTTTGCTTTATTGTTGAATTTTGGTGTGAAATACTACTCATTATGTGATTATAATCTCAGATTATATAAAAATTCATCTCATTTCATTCATTTAACTCCTATATGAAAGAATTTATGATAACATGTTTAATGAAATAATTTGTTTCAAACTTTAGCAAAAATTAAATATTGTTCAGAAAGAATCTTTTTTTTTTATATGCATCATTTCAACAAGGAAATGTGGCCTTGTGTGTTAATTTAAGTTATTCTTATGCGAATTTTGAAATCACAATAATTGAATAAATGTTGTTTAATATTTTTAATTATATTAAAAACAATTTTAAGGAATCAAAAAAATAAGTTTAATATCAAAATAATTTTTTATAAATGAACATCATTTCAAATTAACCTGAATCTGTTAAAAAACTTGTTATAGATTACCAATATTTTCTTGTTATATTGATATCTTGCATACATCCTTTCTTTTTATTCAATCATTTTCTGTCTAGTTTTCCAAAATCAATTTCTAATTTATATCTAATCAATTTTTAATATATATATATATATATATATATATATATATATATATATATATATATATATATATATATATATATATATATATATATATAATAACATTTTTAAGAAAAAAATGTTAATTTTTTTAGGTGTTAAATTCTGATTTCAGTTATTAATCTCAAATCTCTTATAGGAACATACAAATAATGCTTATTTAAAGTGGTATTTTTAATTTTCATTTTTAATTTAAGTTTTTATAGTATTGAATTGGTTATTTCCAAGACAGATGATTTAAATGTAATCAATTGTTTTATTCAATGTTACAAAAGAATGTCTTGTTAATACCTTTTGCTTAATATTTCAATGAGTGTTCAGTATTTGTATAACTTGTATTATTCTTTAAATACAGGAAAGGGTATGCAACAAATTTGCTCCAAAAATTTAATAAATGTATCAAATGAAATGAAATGAGATGAATTCTATTGACTTGTGATTTTGTATTGTGCATATTTTTTGATACTACATCTATTTTTAAATAATTCAAGATAATTTTCTAAAGTTAATGTGCTATGTATTTTAATAATTTTACCTATAACTAACTATATTTTGTGTACTTAATAAAAATGGAAAAGTAGTCTTATTAGTTTTTATAAGGACTTTTTATAAAGAATTATTTGATTTGGTTTCTGAACAGAATGCTTTTGAAATTTATGTATTAAGCACTCTAGTCTTAAATGTGAATGAGTCCAGTGTTTTTATCAAATGTTTCTATTCTATGAATGTATTATTAAATATTTAATTATTGCTTTTAAATATGTGTTTTTATTATTCCAGACATGATATATTTGAATCATTACGGTAAATTATCTTCTGTAGCGAATGAAAAAATATAAATTAACTTATTTTTACAGTTATTGAAATATCTATATTGATAATATTCAGTATATTTAACAGAAGTTTTTTTTAAATTTACTCCTAATCATGCAAAAAATTTTAACTTTTTTAAAGAAATTCAAAGTTTCTATTCTATGAAAGTGTTTATTTAATTTTTAACCAATTAGGCGAAAATTTTTCTCATATATACTATTTTATAAAAAAAATAATGTAAATATACGATTATTAAAATGAAAAAAATAAACAATTTAACCAGAAACAAAAAATGTTTAGTTATTATGTATCTGTTAATAAAAACGTTCTATCATTTAAGAAAAAATTCAAAATTCTATCTATATTATACAAGGTAAACAAGAATATTCTTTTTTTCTTAATGACACCAAACAGCATGGCCTACAGAAAATATAGCCTTATTGTTAATCCTCGAAGTAATCACCATCGGCATCCAGCACCTTCTGCCAACATGTCTCCAGTACTGCAATCCCCGTGCGATTGGTGGTTTTGAACATAAAGAAGTCCGAGTACTTGACCCAAGTCTGCTTCATTGGAGGAGTTCAAATTTTATTTATTAAGTTCCAAGGTTAACAATAACAAAACATTGTTTAAAATTGTAGAATTTAGTAATTATCACTTGAAGATTAACAAACATATTCTTTTATTTTGAATAATTTTATTCATTCTTTTCATTTCCCAATGTTTTCACTTTTCTAATAGAATGTTTCTTCGATTTCATGATATTATCATATATTGTGTTACACGGTAATTCAACAGAAATGTAACCAAAGTAAGATATGAATAAGGAAAATATTATATATCCTGATGATTCAAAAGTCTGAAAAAAAGATTATATTAGTCAACAAATAAGTTATAAAATATCTTTGCATTATTCAGTAAATACTTTTTCTAACATTAATTCGAACATTTTATTAAATATATTTAAATATTGAAATAGGATTAATTAAACTGCAGAAATATAAGGCACAGATGACATACGAGGGTTACTCTGAAGTTTTTGAGATACGCACAGACGAGAATTAACAAAATAAAAATAACGGTTTAATTTTAAAGTACAAAGAATTTTAATACATAAGACGATTTTTTACTGAACTTGTTAAGCGTGGAATAAATTTTAAACTGAAGAAAAAATGGAGTTGACGCGAGAACATTTTCGCGCTGATTTTCTACGATTTCAAAGCAGGATAAATCAAGAAGAATGCGTTCAACGGTTGCAATTAGCATTTGGTGATGAATCTCCAACTCGTGCTACTGTATTCAGATGGTTTAGAGAATTTAGAAGAGGTCGCAATTTTCTTCAGGATGAACACACAGGAAGGCCGCCGTCGGCAGTAATCCTGGATAATGTGTCTGTCATACGAAAAATCTTAATGGATGATAATCGCTGTACCTATCAAATGATACAGAAAGAACTTAATATTGGATCCGCAGCCATACACAAAATCATTCATGAAGAATTACATATGAAAAAAGTAGTTTGTCGTTGGGTTCCCAATAATCTGAGCATCAAAAAGAAGAGCGTGTCAGAATCAGTAAAGAAACTCGTAATATGCTGAATGATGGTGGCCACCGCATCATTTCTAAAATTGTAACAGGTGATGAAACGTACATACCGTTTTTTGACGTTCCAACACGTCAAGAAAGCAAAGTATGGGTCTTTGAAGATGATCCCACGCCGACAATGGTGAGAAAACAACGCGCACTGAAAAAAGTGATGTATGCCGTTTTCTTCAGAAGTACGGAATTGGTCAAAGCTATCAAGTTGGAAGGACAGAAGACAGTAACAACAAACTGGTATACCACTAAATGTCTTCCAGAAATTCTACAAGAACAGAATGTTAGGGGACTAATGCTTCACCATGACAATGCATCTTCACATACAGCTGGATTAACAGTTGAGTTTCTTAAATAAAAACAAATTAAAGTGATCGAACATCCGCCGTATTCACCTGATCTATGTGCGACTTTTGGTTATTCTTTAATCTAAAAAAGAACTTACGTGGACGTCGTTTTCATTCAGAAGAAGAGATTGATGTGGCTATAAATGCATTTTTTTCATCTATTCGAAGAAATGAATGGCTTGAAGCATTTAATCTGTGGAAAATTCGTCTACAAAAGTGCATTGATGCTGAAGGAGACTACTTTGAACACTCCTAAAATTTTGTAAGTATAACTTTAAAAACCTAGTTGTATCTCAAAAATTTCAGAGTGACCCTCGTATAATCCAGGATGCCAAATTCTGAGATTGGTGATTTTTTTGGCGGATCTTCTAATGTATGTGGCAACCTGGTTTTTATTACGTCATAGTGATAGAAACCTATAAAAACTAGAAAATTCCATTTTGGCAACCCTAGTATTTACATCATCGCGCATGTCACAATCTGTCATCTTGGCAGCATTTCTTCATCGCCAAAAAAATTCAGAACATAGCATCCTGGATAATATGGCATCTGTGCTAAATCTAAATTTACTTACATTTTTAAAAATTTAGCTCAATATTTTCTTCTACTCACTCACATATTCGTGCGCGCGCACTCACTACATTTAAGAACTTTGCCAACATTTAGTGAATTTTAAATTTCTCTATCTCTCTCTCAATGGATAGAATAAAATTTGAGTAAAAGAAAAATTGAGCAAAAATTTCCTTTTATCGTTATATTATCTGCTCTTGTTTTTCAATAAATACAAGCATGATTCATTAATTTTTTTCTTGCTTCGAAGTAAATTCAAATTACTCAGCCAAATTTCCAAGTTTTCTTTTATTTATAAGGATTTTTTATAGATGTATACTTAGGTTAGGTTAAATTATGACAAAAAACTGTTTTGTGTGGAGCTTTATGATCATAGGCTTATAGCTCGCATTGAGTAAGATTGAGTTTTTATTTCGAACATAAACAAAAACATATATACTTTTATTATCCTCTAAATAATTTTTCTGATACTTTATTTATTAATTTTGCCAGAATTGGATTTTTCTCGTGTTTTATATTATTTTTACGTCATATATATGGTTTTCTTCAGTAGCAACAGCATTTAAAGTTTTTGTTTTACAGGTAACCCTCCTATAACACGGTAGTTAGGTTCCTAGAAAATGCCGTGTTGTGTGAAATCGTGTTGTATGAGACCCAGAACTAGTACAAAAAGGGGGTTACGTTCCAAAAACTTATTAAAAACAAATATTTTTTTAATTGTACATAAACAACTTAATTTTTATTAAATAATAAATGTAAATCCAACACAAAGTAAGAAAAAATATTTTAATCTAACGCAAGCCTAATTTAATGAATTTATTCATCGTCACTGCTCAGTACAATCAACCGAGAACGTTTTTTTGGGTGGAACGATATCGCCTTCACTTTCAGAACTTTTTTCTCTATTTAAAGATTTTGTATGTTTTCCCCTCTTAAAAAAATCTGTAATCGAACTTTGCTGATTAGTTCTTACTAGGTCATTGTAAATTTCGCGGTATAGAGTTAAACAGTTTTGCAGCTCCCTTTTGAATTTTCGACTTCTTTCAGTGGAAAGGTATGTTTTCAAAAATAATGACTCGAGATTTTCCGCTAAGCATAGCCCTTCTTGTAATTCTTTTAATGTTAAATTCTTAACTGCACAATCTTCATCAGAGCTAGCGTCCTCAAAATCTGTTTGATTTGCATCCAGGGATGTCATTTCCATCAAATCCGCTTCGTCAACTTCTTCTTCCACTAATAATTCTTGAATGTCTTCAGTAGCCATATCCACAAAACCTTTGCCTCCGATTGATTTAGCGGCTTTTAATATGGCACCAATTTCGTTTTCTGATGTTTCATGCATGTTTTCTGTTTCAACTGAAGAGGACCATATCTTCTTCCAACACGCATTTAAGGTTGATGTTTTTATTTCTTTCTGCGACAAAGATATGATTTCGATACAGTGCTTGATTGAAAATTTCTTCCAAGCTTCCATTACGCTAATTGATTCCGAATCGGTTGCGTCTAAAATCCACTGTAATGATCTTCTTATATAATACGTTTTAAAGGTATAAATAATACCTTGATCCAAAGGTTGGAGCAACGAAGACTGATAACAAGCTCTAACATTGGAACAAAACCGTGTTATAGGATGACGTGTTGTAGGAATTTTCCCGCAATTTACGAATCGTGTTATAGCGAAACCGTGTTATAGGAGGGTTACCTGTACTTTCTATTCAAAGTTTTTGGGTTTGCGTTTCAATTCGAAGCCATTTAAAAGTTGTTTGCATTAAAAAGTATATATATATATGTTACATTAACCAATCTAACATATATAAAACTTTTTAACTGTATTTTTTTAAATACAGTTAAGAATTCCTTAAAATCTGCAAATCGCTGCTCAAACTCCACAATTACAACGTCAATATACTTCTAGTGATCCTTAAAGGTAAATCCTTCAAAATTTTCCATATCTGTGTAATGTCCTTTGCAATTCGGAAAAAAAGAAAAATCATTCTGCTCTACTGACGTTTTGAACAATTTTAGTTTACTTCTAAAACCATTCACATGTCCATGCAAGTTGGCAATATTGTGTCCTTTGCCTTGTAACTTCAAATTTAATTCGTTCAAGTGTCATATCAGGTAAAAATGCAAGATCAGCCAGGAATAAAGTATCTTGCATACAATTTTGCAGTTCAGAAGTGTCTGATTTTATTTCATTTTCTAAGAAATAAAGGTATTTCTTTTCGTAAAGAAAAAAAAAACGTTCAAGGCACCGATCAGCACTAAGTTATCTTATTTCGGAGAATAATAACAAATCTCCATAGGTCGCATCAATTTCACTTAAAAAATCTCGAAATTTTCTATTAGTCAAGACTTTGTTTCCGCCTCAAATGAGATTTGTTATTCTAACAACAATTTTCATGGTATTCGTTTGGCGCAAAGATTTTCCACATAAGGCTTCCTGGTGTATGATGCAGTGAAACAACCGGCAATTAGTGCCATTTTTTCTTTAAGTCCCGCTAATCCTGTCACTTTTCCCGTCGTAGCTTTTGCTCCATCAGATATAATGTAAGAACATTTTTGAAATCCTCCGTAGTCTATGACAGTTTTATCGACAGCTAGACAGATATCTGCGCCTTTAGTTGTTCCGGGTGTAACGGTGTCAAATTTAACCTTCTCTTCGTAGAAAATCTTTTGAAATGCAACGAATGAATATTAATAATTGACTGATATCTGTCTGGTCAGTGCTTTCATCCAAACCTATTGAGTAGTATTCGCAATCCAAAATGCAATCACATAAATTTTTTGAAACATATTCGCCCACATTATCTTCTCGTCGTGCTACTGTTTAACTGTTAAATGAGAATGCTACAAACTTTTCCACCAGTTTTGGCTGCATGAAGCGTTGAGCCATTGAAACTGCGCATTTTTTCATTTAAATCCCATCACTGAATATATATATATATATATATATATATATATATATATATATATATATATATATATATATATATATATATATATATATATATATATATATATATATATATATATATATATATATATATATACATATATATATATATATATATATATATATATATATATATATATATATATATATATATATATATATATATATATATATATATATATATATATATATATATATATATATATATATATATATAATATATATATATATATATATATATATATATATATATATATATATATATATATATATATATATATATATATATATATATATATATATATATACATATATATATATATATATATATATATATATATATATATATATTATGTGGGCTAATAGTAAAGAAACTTCATAAGACGCAACCAAACTTTGTTCATTATCTGTACTTTTGAAAACATACTTGTTTGATGTATTAGTTTTTTTATACTCGGCTACAATAATTTTTCTTGCTTCTCTGATATGTTTTTTATACTTTTCTTCATGTAAAGTAGTATAGTGCCGTTTCACATTGTATTCCTTATTCACCGACAAAGCTTGCATTCAAATCATACACTGAATTTTAATGTTATTGTTGCAGATCATACAGTCTAATTTCCATTTTTCATTGAATGCATGATTTTCATCACTTACTTTTCGCTTCTTCACACTCATAATAATGCTTGCTATTTTGCACAGTAGAATTCTGTTTACTCTTTAATTAACTCACAAGTTTAAATTGACAAAAGAAATAAATGAAGAAGTACACACAACCACTACGATAACTAATTAGCTACAACACAACACTCGTTGCGTCAAATGACTACCAATAAATAAATAAACGACGGCCAATGATGTTTCACTCGTCGATCGACCGACGGTTAGCAGGGAACGCAATCTAATAAATCAATCTGTTGTAATTTTAATTTTAATGTTGAATCGGGTAGCTTTTGAAAAGATCAAAGCAGAGCAACTTCTGTTATTCTGCGCAACAGCCTTGAGTGGAGACAGACAACTACGTGCCGTGAATAAGGCGCTAGACACGAGTCGGGACGGGACTCACAAATACGTACGTACAAATAAGATTCTATATTTTAGTTATTGATAATACTGTATAAAAAAAATCATTTCTACCAACAAAATTTGAAAAAAATGGAAAAATTTATTCTTCCGTTATAATATTAAAAACCCAACCGTGGGCCGCACAAAGATGGCCGTGCTTTGAACAGTCCTGATCTAGCATATTCAACACATGGGCTTGACGTCGTGTGAAGTAAGTCCATTACATATTCAATGCACAAAATGATTTCTCGGAGATATGGATCCTTACAGACAGTCGATCCTCGATCCAGCACCTTTTCAATTGGCAATCAATCGGCGACAGTACTAGTAGAAGTATTCTACTTTTGTTGAAAAGCCTTTCAGTTCAACACCCAATCCACCTCCAGTGGGTCCCCTCACATGTTGGTCTGCCTGGGAATGATGTAGCCGACGACCTTGCAATGGCTGCCGCCAGTAATCCTTTGAACCCGGAAGATCGCATGGCACTAAACCATCAGAGATATCTTCCATTACTAAACAACGTACTTCTAAAACTTGGGCTGACCCTCCTGCTCAACCTCGGTACTTCCAAAGACATCCTGGGGCCGCTACAACATTTAAGGGCTCCAGAGTACATCAGACGACACTGTCTCGACTTTCTACTGGTCACTTGAAGTGTATGATCTTCGAGGACGGTGAAAGAAAATACCCATCATGCCCCAAGTGCGACAATGCTCCGTTTTGCCCGCAACACATCTTGAAGTGCTTGGGGTTTTCTCGTGAGGAGGCTGTGAAAAGTCCACATCTGCTTTTGAACTTTTTGGCTGTCTATGATCTCATGGATCTGGTCTAGTTCCATTAGACCAGGTGGAGATTAGTACCACCACCACCACCATTACATATTGTAATTTACTTAATTCTTTTACCGGTTGTTTTGGAGGAAAGGCAAACCCAATACAATTGATTTTTATTCATTTTCCAATAATACCTTTTAGATTCTATTATGTGATTATAAAGTTTCTATAATGCGTATTTTTGGGGAACTTTGCGAAATTTCCCGTTCTAATAACATACATTTAACTTGGCGATAAAAAAAGTCGCAATGGTCGCCAATATATCCTATTAGTTCAGCCTGATTTAATTATGTTCTCATATTTGGAACAAGTTCAGTATCCCCATACACTGATTTCTCGCCAAATCTGGTAACCGTTGTTTACGTTGTAGTGTTGCTGATTACAGCTTTTGTTTTCATTGTTTTGTTGCCAAATTTAGTTTTTGTTACTATTTTTATTTTTTTGTTGCCAGATTCCGTATTTCTCGTGTTTTAAATAATTTTTACGTTATAAATGTGCTTTTTTTAGAGGCAATAGCTTAATTAGTTTCACTTCTAGAACTTTCCAGAAATTTCTTTACGAATTGTTCTACGTTTTAATTGCTAGTCATTTTAATTTCGTTTACATTAGCTGACGGAATTAGTGGATTTCCCGCTCTTGTGTTTCGTTGTCTCCAGTGTCCAACCATCGTAAATTTTTCTTTTTTACTATTTCTTTTTCATTATTATTTTTATTTGGTTTAATTTTAATATAAATTTTTTTATTAAATGATATATTATATTTTATGTATTTAAAACCGTTAAATACTCTTTTTTAATTATTTCGTTTTCTTAATTTATTATCATCTTTTTATTGTTTTAATTACTTTATTTTTTGTTTTAATTTAAAATGTCTCATATTCAAAATGTTGTTGAAAAATATCAACAAATTATTTTACCAAAAATTAAAGATAATAATGATGGATTATTGCTCAGGATTCCAAATTATTAATTAATTTAGGATTCCCAAATATAAATTAATTTTTAACGGAAATTGGATTTGGAGAAGGTGTAATTATTTTATTTAAATTCTTAGTATTTTTTTATTGTATTCTTGTTTCATTTTTATTTACTTAAAATATGTATATATTTAAAAAATATTTTATTCATGTTTTTTTAAAATTTAAAAATGTATATATTTGAAAAATAAGTTTTTGCATGCTTTTTTAAATTTTATAAAGTGTATATATTTAGAAAAATATTTTTGCATGCTTTTTTTTTTGTAAAATTAGATAATTATTTTTACTGAAATGTGACACTGGTGACAAACGAATAAAATGTCGAAATAAATATACCAATCGGCATGCCAACTTAACTTCATATCAAGTAAGTCCATTATTTATATTTATTTCCCTTTTTAAATTTTCTGAAATACTTATTTTTCGATCGAATTTAGGGAAATTTCTCGTTTAAATAAACGCGCGCCTAGCTTGGTAACTTGGCGACAAAAAAATTCGCCGCGTCGCCAAGTGTATGGGGATACTGAACTTGTTCCTCATATTTTTATATATATCTAAAATGGCATATAAAAATATTTGACAAAAAAATTATAAATTGAGTTTTTTTTTTTTTTTTTTTTTTTTTTTTTTTTTTTTTTTTTGAAATCTTACACATTTTAAGCTTTATAAATAAAAATAAAATATATCTTAAATAATTTGTATAAATGTGCCAACTGTAACATATGTATCAAATATTTATTGCCAAATGCTAATTTTGTAAACAGAAATATTTACATTAGAAATGAAAAATGATATTACTTATATAAACGTGTATTGAAAACTTATGTTATTCATATTAAAGGGTTTTTTCAATGAATTTATTTATGAGAACACTTTTGTATAAATTGTATTATGAAAATTTCTTTTTCTTCCATTAAATATTTCGTCATTGTGAAATAATTTTGTATTTTCTAATTACTTTATTTTGAAATATAGTTTGTTAAATACCAATTTTATCTTCATCAAATGAATAATCATCAGCATTACTCCTTAAATAATAATAATTATTAAAAAATTAAATATTATTACTAGAATAAATTTAATCTTAAATCCCAAGGTGACAACATAAGCTTCAATCATTTTAGAAATCCCAGTTATATGAAAAAAAAAATCATTCTGTCAATGTAATTATTTTTTTATATATTTTAATGATTTTAAACCAAAACAATAAAACCTTTACAAAGTTTATCATTACAATTAATCAGAAATATTAAAGAAAATGTTGTCAAAAAATAGAAGAATTCAATCTATACACTGAATGTAATTTAATATCTTTTTTAAAAGAACATATTTTTATTCTCAAAATTAAAAGTATTTAAATTTTCGTACAGACATATTTTAATTATATTTGAAAGATGTTTCCTCTTTCAAATTTCTCGATATCAAGTTGAATCTTATTTGAAAATCATAAATTTACTGAAAAATTAAATGGGAAAAATTATAAGTTTTACTAGTGTCTGTGAATCCCAGGAAAACTTTAATAAAATATACATTTTTAAATTAATTAAAAAAAAGCCTAATATTCTTCAAAGATTAAATGTAACATTTTTTCAATTTGAATTAAGAAGTTTTCAAAAATAAATATTGTAATAAGAAAGAATAAAATTACGAAAACTGAGATGTTCATGGGAAATATTTTAAAATCTCAATTTAAAAAAATTATAATCCATAGACGTTCAAAATGATAAATGAATTGACTTCATCGGTAAAAAAAGTAAGTTGAGAAAAATTTACTGAATCCAAATAAAGTAAATAGATTCACAGAGTTAAAAAAAAAAAAAATTCACTAAATCACAAATGAAAATATTTCGCAAGAAGTGAAGAAAGATTTTAGAGATCTGCTAACTTTAGGCTATTACTTAGATTTTTGTGTCTTTTCTATGCGATTTAACAAAAAAACTATACAAAATTATATGTAAGTCAATATTAAAAACTCATAATTAATTAATATCATTATTAAGAAGAAGAGCTGAAGATTGACATCAATTTTTTTCAAAAATTTAAGTAGTGCACAAAAAGATTTTTTTCCATAAAATTTAAATAGGGCAGAATTCATGTAAAATGTGTGATCATAATATGTGTGATATATGGAAATTAAATACAATAATTTCCCAACATATGCTTTGAGAAAAAATACTCTTCTTCCTATGATAGAAATTTTTATCAAGTTTTCTGTAAATTAAAAAAAATGATAGAGTGTATTATCGATATCTATTGCTTTATTTCTACCATTTCAAGTACACTGCTGGACACCGTAAGTGCAACATCCTGATGGAAGCGTGTAAATAACATGAAATTTAAAACATGCATTAGTAGGGATGAGATATGCAAACGATTATAATTTCAGCGCTGACTCACTTCACGCGAGCCTGTGAACCCATTTCAAAGCGTTAAGCTTGGAGATTTCAACGATTTCAAGTTCAGCAATTTTTTTTTTTTTTTTGTGTTTTTTTTTTTCAAAAAAAATTATCAATTATGCCCCGTAAAAAACAGCAATAAATTTTGTTCAAATATCCGAGTTAAACAGAGGAAGGATAGTGGCCCCTACCGAGATCGTGGATTATCTTTCAGAAAAATCGGTAGTCGCGTCTTGGACGAAACCAAACAACTGTAATGTGAATATGTGATCGTTGGATGCAGGAGAGCACGAAGAACCAACGCGTGTTCGATCGCATCCACCTCAGAGCACCACTTCACGTGATGACAGGCAAATTGTCTGCATGGCAGTGATGAATCACTCAGCCACATCACGAACCATAGCACAATACATTCAGTCTGTTATGCATCATCTAATGTCTAATCATACCATTCGATGCCGCTTACAGTAGAGTGATCTGTCCGAAAGACGTCCATTGCTTCGTTTATCCTTGACGCAGAACCACAAGCGTTCTGCCACCAATGGTGCCATGAAAGGAGGATGTGAACGGCAGAATGGAATGAAATTATAGTTATTGACGAGTCACACTTCTGTCATCAGCACCAGGATTATCCCATTCGGATCTGAAGACACCGTTGAGATAGGATGCTGAAGAGCTGCGTTGTTAACCACCACACTAGTCCTGCACCGTATTATGGTATGGGGTGGTATTGGATATCACTCTCGCACTCCTCTAGTTCACATTGCCTGTATTTTAAATAGCCAGCGCTAGATCTTCGAGGTGTTGGAGCCTGTTGTCCTTCTTTACATTCAGGATTTGCCCACAGCCATATTTCAAGAGGATCATGCGCGACCACGCGTGGCACACATTGTCCAAGTGCTCTTCATCAATCGCCAGATTGAATTGCTTCTCTGACCCGGCTCGTTCTCTCAATCTTTCGCCAATAGGAAACATATGGTCCATGGTTGCTGAACGATTGACCCAGATTACATCCCGAACCGCCACACTGTGTCAACTTTGGCAACGTGTGGAAGATTCTTGGTCTGCTCTATCCCAAGAACACATCCAAAGTCTTTTTGAATGACAAGGCGTGTGGCAGCGTTGATCTCCAACAATGACTTCTATTCTGGCTACTGATTTTGGCTGGAACCACACTTCACATAAGTCTATAAATTTAATTATTTGATATTTGGTCAACATGTTATCTACAAAATAAATTTTGTTGTGATATCTCTTGTCTTTCTTGATGTTGCAATTTGGTTGGCCAGCAGTGTAGAGCAAATAAATGGACCATTATGAGATAATTTTAGCAATTTGCAAATAATATATTTAAGTGGATCTTGATTGTAAGCAATGAAAAAATACTGAATAAACCTATACACAAAAAAGATTTGAAAGAATGATAACAAATATGAAAATGCAAAGTAGTTCAATTTTCTTCAAAAATGTATTACTGGATAGAAATTTATATTAAGAATTCATCAAAGCAAAACGTTTATAAATGAAATTGGTACATCAATTTGAAGATAGCAAAAATATCTTTTGTTCTTGAAATAGGTTTAATCTATAAAACCTTATCTAATACTTACATGATCTGTCAGAGACATAAACATTCTTTCATGCCTTGATGCTTCTTTATACACAATGACGAGAGGATGAACCAAGTAAACCAAATAGCTGAGTTGACTAAAAGGTACTAAGATCTTGTGAGATAAAACTCTGTTTATGATACCTAAAATGAAACGAAAGTTTTCTATAAAATCTTCGAATATCATAAGAATAATAAATGTTCAGATAATGCGCGTGTTCTTTATTTACAGACATGAAACACGTGCTTAGTAAGTATATAGGAAGCTTTATCACAAACTATCTCAAATATATGCGAAACATATATATATATATATATATATATATATATATATATATATATATATATATATATATATGTTTTAATTAAATTGATATTAAATGATTCAGTATAATCATTTTTAATTTCCATGTTTGAAATGATCAAAATATACATTTTAATGAAGGTTACTATTAAAAAATATTTTTATTAAATACCTTCACACATATTTAAAATCTCTTGTTCTACACATATTTTAAATAAAATAAGTTACGAATGACATAAATATACATATAATTACGTATTTTGTGTTTATAAAACAATATATATATATATATATATATATATATATATATAATTAATAAAAACATTTCTTACAATCGAAACTAAATATTTTTTAAAGCAATGGGTTTATTTCTCTTAATAGCTTATTGCTGTTAATTCCTATCAAAATGTTGTGTAACGAAGAAATGCTGATAGCTTAAAATTTGTAATAATGTTCTGCTTAAGTCCAGAGCAATTTTGGGAAAAAATAAGTAATTTAATTAAAATTAAAGTAAAATTAAGTGTTTATAAGAAATAATAACATAAAAATAATTGCCAATAAAATTAATAAATATAGAACAAAGATATCAGGTTTTTCTTACATATAAAGAAGCGTTATGTGTTTGAAAAAGAATGATAAATGCTAAATAAATGCACCGTGATTATTAATTTTTCCAACTCATTTATTTTATTAACCGGGACTGATTTAGTGGCGAATTTATGTGCTTATTTTATTACCACACAAATGAGCACTTCTTATTTTTATATTTAGCAATAGATATTCATTATCTTTTCTGCATTTCCCTATCAAACCTCTTCCCAAAGAGACTTACCAATTAAAGCAATTTTCTCATTTCCCTTCTTTTATCTATCAATACTAATCTTCGAAATCATTGGCTCTTATCGATATATCGATGGCATGGTAACTTTTAGTTGCTCTTCTCGCTGTCATAAACTCTTCCGTACATAAAACAGGTATTTCCAGGCGAGTGCATTATAGTTATACTGATTACTTTGAAACAGGTAATTTCATTCGAGTACGTTGTATTTAGACTACTTTTAGAGTACCCAGACTGTTAACTTTGTTATTGGAAATACTGAATATTTTGAAAAAGAAGTACTGGTTACAAGTTATTATATTAAAGTACCGATTGCAAATAATTTTCCTCATCACTTCAAGCACTTTATCTTCTATCGTCCATTTTTGTACTAATTCGAATCGGCGCATCGGAAATTGCGCCAAGATGTCAGAATATTCCATAGCAGGTGTACAAAAAAAAAAGGAAAAAGAAAATCTAAGATGTGCACGTTAATTAGGTGCGAGAGCATTAGGAAAATAAAAAATGGAAGATTGTTTTGATTATCTTTTAAAGTCAATATCGATTCATTTTCCTCTATAGTTGCAGCATACTTTTTCAAATAAAATATGTTTAGTAAGATTATTTTTATGTTAATGCTATTTTTGTTATTAAGATATTTTCGAGCAAAATTGGCTGAGATGACGCTAATGCGAGTAAGTTTCTAAAAACAAACAAAAATATAAAAAAGAGAATTATAGTCATATTTTATTGGAGTCAATTCATCATTAGATTGCACTTCAACACTTGGCACTTGTTAGGTGATAAATATCAAGTGTAGATTGTTTGCATTAAATGATTGTGTATATTTTATAGAATTTTGTAATTATAATAATTTTTATCTACCAATTTGATACAAATTTTTTGCGGCAACTTGATAGCATTTTTTTTTATTTTTAGAGTTGCAAAAAATAAATAAACATGTGTAGTTTTCAAATGTATAAAAAAATTTCGTATGATTTTAATTTTAATGAAATTTTGTATAACTGAATTTGTTTTCGCAAGGAATGAGTAACGAGAGATAATTAAACTAAATTTATAATTCCAATTTGTGCTGTTTATATTTTTATTTTTAAATTTAATGCTAGAAAAGTTTGTTTTGGAAATTCGATTTTAATGAATATCGTATATTGAGATAGATTTTATATATATATATATATATATATATATATATATATATATATATATATATATATATATATATATATATATATATATATAAACATTCTTTCATTCATATATACATTCATATATATATATATATTGTACCGAGCTTCACGAGTTCGTGTCGATTGAGAGTTGAATAAAGCAACCACTTAATGAACACAAGACTTTTATTCGTAAAAAAATCTCACTAGATAAACGAAATTCCCGCTGTAACAATCACAATTATACAGCTACAAATCGTCAGATATAATAAGAAACAGCTTCTAATCACAGGTCTCAAATACCTCAGACAGAGAACAACTAGCAGTCACAACTAGTCGTCTTCACTAACTGCCTGTCTTCACAAAACTGACTCTTCCATGTCGGGCTGCGGTATTTATACCTGACTTGGCGGTTTGTTTGTTTGTCGCTCAACGGTCATTTTTTGCACACGAGGGCTAATTAGACCGGGACTTACCGTTTAAAGTGGATTCCGAACCACTACAAACATCCATGCCCAAGGTGGGATTCGAACCCACGAACTGTTGAACCGAAGGCAAGAGCGCTAACCATTCGGCTACCAGCTCGGCCCTGACTTGGCGGAGAAATCTACCAATTTCGCCAAGTTTCTGGAAGCTTCTAGGCTATCTCGAAAAATATTGGTCCTAGAGCTTAGGTGATGGATGTTTCCAGAAGTATCGATTTCTCACCAAGTCGCCAAGAATCTCGCCAACTGTCGCCAAGTCGCCAAATTATTAGGAAATCAGCTTTTAAACTACAATACGTCTAAATACCGCAATTTTTGCCCAAAATGTGAGAATTTTCGATCTGTCCGAGATATTTTAAGACAAATATAAACATTATTTATAAATTTGTAACATTGCCCCCCTCTCAAGGACTGCACGTCCCGGGCAGTACAATCCCCTGATAGGAGGCCAAATTTAATATAAGAGAATTTACATTTCAAGAGGATACAGAGCACATTACATACACAAGCAACTAAAAATACAAGAAAATAGAAAAGATTAAAATTATCTATACTATTTACAAAGAGACCATGGTCTACTGATTTTTACTCTACATTACGATAAGGAGCTAATCTATCATAATGTACTACCTTTGGTTTTGAAGCAGATGATTTTCTTATACGAACCACGACGTCGTTCAGTCTTTTTAGGACTGTGTAGGGACCTTCCCAGTTGGCTTGCAACTTTGGAGAAAGTCCTTTACGTCGAATCGGGTTCCACAACCAAACTTTGTCACCTTCTTGAAATTCATGTCCCGTCGCTCTTGTGTCATACCTTGTCTTCATTCTTTCGGTCGTCAGGTTGATTCTGTCTCGAGCGAAGTTATGGACATCTTCAAGACGTGCCTGAAGGTCTCGAAGGTATTTCTCTGGCGATGAAGATGTATCCGGTGGACGACCAAACTGAGGATCACAAGGGAGACGAAGTTCGCGACCAAAGAGCATCTGTGAAGGAGTATATCCGGTAGTCTCATGGACAGCACTGCGATATGCAAGCAGAAACAGCGGTAGCTTCAAATCCCAATCTTGCTGATTTCTGGAAATCATAAGGGAGAGATTATTCAAGATGGTTCTGTTAAACCTCTCTACCATGCCATCCGATTGTGGGTGTAGTGGCGTGGTCTGCGTCTTGTCTATTCCGAGAATTTGACACATTCCTTTAAACACAACAGAGGTGAAATTTGTCCCTTGATCAGAATGAATTTGTAAGGGTGTGCCGAATCTGGAAACCCATTGTTGCACTAGAACCTCGGCTACTGTAGTCGCCTCTTGATCGGGGATTGCAAACGCTTCAGGCCACTTAGTAAAGTAGTCCATGACAACTAGTATGTATTTGTTGCCATTTGAAGATCGTGGTAAAGGACCCAAAATGTCTAATGCTATTCGCTCAAAAAGTGCTCCTACGTTGTACCGCTGCAACCTTCCTCGGCTACGTTTCTTTGGTCCCTTACGTGCCGCACAGTCATCACAAGATTGACACCATTTCTCTACATCTTGTCTAGTTTTGCTCCAGTAGAAGCGTTCTCGAACCTTCTGTAGAGTTTTCATTACTCCAAAGTGGCCTCCAGTTGAACTACTATGCAATTCTTTCAAAACATCTGAAATTCTTGATTTTGGAAGAACAAGCTGCCATTTGAAATTACGTCCATCATCGGATTCCCATTTACTGTATAAGACACCATTTCTTATATGGAGTGAGTCCCAAAGAGCCCAATATTGCTTAGTAGCAGGACTGTAGGTGGAGATATCCTGCCAACTTGGTCTCATACTAGAAGATTCTTTCAATTCAAGAATTGGATTTATATCTGGGTCTTCTTTTTGGGCTTCCCTAAGTCCTTTATCACTCCATGGGTCTGGTTTTGATGGAGGTGAAACAGTAACTTGGCGTACCGAAGTATTTATCAGCTGATAGTTCTTCTCTACTCTAACAATATCGGCAGCTTTCATTGCACGGTTTCCTTGATAGTGCATCAGCATTTCCATGAAGAGTTCCTTTGCGATGACGTATTTCCATTTTAAAAATTCCACCATCTTTTGTTTTCGGACAGTATCTACGGACGTGACCGACTCCACCGCAAGTCCAACACTGAATTTTCGTGTTTCTGACACCTTTACTGAATTCTAAGCTACGTAATTTTCCCCGGAGATCTTCAATTTGCTTTCTTAGATCATAGTTCGCATCAGTAGCAGAGACGGCTCTGATTGAGTGCCGGTCTTTACGCGCGGCCTGCTGGGCAGCCTCTATCATATGTGCGTAGACTAGGTCGGATCCAATATCTTTGACATCGGCGAGTCTAAGTGTTTTCTGTATCTCTGGATCCCTCACACTATCGATGAAGTGATAAAGAGCCAGATCTTGACGTGTCTCAGCTGGGCAGTCCGAAAATGCTAGATGGGAAAGTCGCTGAATATCGGCAGCCAATTCTTGCAGACTTTCACCCGCTTTTTGATAGCGGGACTTTAACTGTAGTCTGCTATATTCTTTAGTGCACTTATCTCCAAATCGCAGCTCAAGCGCACTCGATAGGGCTTGGAAATCGTGCCTTTGCTCCTCCGTAAGCGTCTCGAGGATGTCAGCCGCGTCTCCTCTTAAAGAAGCCGCCAGGTGAAAAGCTTGGGCTCGGGGATTCCATCCATTAGCTTCCGCTACCATCATAAACTGGGTCTTGTATACTTGCCAGGATGATTTCCCATCAAATGTTGAGAGTTTAATATTGGCTAGGGAAGGCACAAATGCCACGTTGGGTTCCTCATGTTTGTTTGACATTTGCTTCTCCAATATTTCAATCTTCTTATTCATATTGTCTAATGCTTCTTTAACTTTCTTTTCTGTCTTCAAAACTTTAGTTTCAACTGAAGTTACCTTATCTTCCATTGCATTCATCTTCTCCTGAATGATGTTGGAGAATTCTTCTTTAACACTTACAATGTCCTTCTTAAGTTCCTTTTTAAGTTCCTCCTGTCCAGATTTTATCTCTTTCATCATCTCGGTTTTAATCTCTTCTTGTCCAGCTTTCATCTCTTCTTGTCTAGCTTTCATCTCTTCTTGTCCAGCTTTCATCTCCTCCTGTCCAGATTTTATCTCTTTCATCATCTCGGTTTTAATCTCTTCTTGTCCAGCTTTCATCTCTTCTTGTCTAGCTTTCATCTCTTCTTGTCCAGCTTTCATCTCAGCTATCTGCTCCGCTAATTTTTCGAGAAGACTTTTCATTAAATCCATATCCATTTTTCTTGTGACACGCTGCATCAACTCTTCAATCCCGATTCTGACACCAGTTGTACCGAGCTTCACGGGTTCGTGTCGATTGAGAGTTGAATAAAGCAACCACTTAATGAACACAAGACTTTTATTCGTAAAAAAATCTCACTAGATAAACGAAATTCCCGCTGTAACAATCACAATTATACAGCTACAATTCGTCAGATATAATAAGAAACAGCTTCTAATCACAGGTCTCAAATACCTCAGACAGAGAACAACTAGCAGTCACAACTAATCGTCTTCACTAACTGACTGTCTTCACAAAACTGACTCTTCCATGTCGGGCTGCGGTATTTATACCTGACTTGGCGGAGAAATCTACCAATTTCGCCAAGGTTCTGGAAGCTTCTAGGCTATCTCGAAAAATATTGGTCCTAGAGCTTAGGTGATGGATGTTTCCAGAAGTATCGATTTCTCGCCAAGTCGCCAAGAATCTCGCCAACCGTCGCCAAGTCACCAAGAATCTCGCCAACTGTCGCCAAGTCGCCAAATTATTAGGAAATCAGCTTTTAAACTACAACACGTCTAAATACCGCAATTTTTGCCCAAAATGTGAGAATTTTCGATCTGTCCGAGATATTTTAAGACAAATATAATCATTATTTATAAATTTGTAACAATATATATATATATATATATATAACATTAAATCACATTAAATAAAAACTTGTATATTTTCATAAAAAAGTTTGACACGGCATCATACGTATGTATTTTTGATATACCTTGATTTTCACGGCCACCCAGATAAATCGACAAATTATGTATAAAAAACAGCCAATTCTTGGTGATAGTTTTGGCGTCATTTTTTATCCTGTGAAATCAAGTCTCTGTAAAAATCAAGCTGTACCGTATCTTGTTGATTTTTATTCTATCTGGTTAGCCAATAAGGCTTAACCAGAACCATGAAACTGTGAACTAATAAAATGTCCAAAACAAGAAGTGTACCGCAAAAGAAGTCTTCTTTCTCATGTCCTAAACTGGAAAGTAGATGACCAGGGATAAAATTCGCCATGGATAAAAGGAAATGTTACAGCCCATCTAGGAGACGAGGAATACCCAAAGGCAAAGGACAGACTTCGCTTCAATTCGGTAAATTTTTATTACTTAATAGTTAAATGGATTCTGAAAATATACATTTTCATATTTTAATAACTTGCAGAATTATATCCAACATCAGTTGATTTCCTAAAATAGTTTTATCAAACAAATATCCTTTACAAACACATATTTACCAATTCTCAAATTCCTTATTTCACTTATTTTTAAGTAGAAGTTATTTAATATAATTTAAATTTAGGTAATAGTAAAAAAATTTGATTTTCTATGGTTAAGATACATAATTTTCACCATTTCATTTCCTGTCTTGTAGAAAGTTTTTACTAAGAACTATGCTGAAAAATAATGAAATTAATAAATAAATTTAAAAAATTTAATGTTGTCACATGAGCAAGGCAAGTCTTATGGTTCAAAAGAGAGTGTTTACAAATAACAACGGTTTCCAGATTTGGCAAAAATCATCTGTATGGGGATACTGAACTTGTACCACGTTATCTGACGTCATGGATATTTTAAACAAATGAGAGTTATACTAAAGTGATACAGCCATGATCTCAACAGGAACGAAAGTAACAACCACTATCGTTAGGGTTAGAGATTTAAAAGTGCCTATATCTTAATCTCTGTCTTTTAAATGGTTGCTTTCTTTACAAAGAACCAATTGGCAGAGATTAGATTTGTTAATCAAAGTCTCATATTTACATCCTCCTAACTTGGCGGAAAAATAATCGCCGAATGTCTTTGCTCTGACCGTAATGTTCACTTTGCTGTTAACAAAAGTTGAAAATCAACAAAAGTTACACGCGTAATTATGAAAGCCTGATTTTTGCATTTTTTTCCCTCCCTATACCTGTTCTTTAAGTGTAAAAAATGTGGTAGCTAACGTTTTTGCATAAATTTACATAAGTTCCTTTTACTATTTATATAAAATTTCATTGTTAGTGCCATTTTTTTAAGGGGTATGTTGTTTCTTAACTTTTGGAGGCCAATGTATAAGGATACAGTAATCATATTAAGATTGTTTATTTCTTATTCTATATTTAAAAATATGTTTATACAAAAATTGAAGAAAATGTACTGCAAGATAGGAAATAAAGTGGCGAAAATTATATAACGTAATTATAAAAATTGAATTTACTTAATTTTAATTACATTTGATAGCTTCTTAAAAATACATAAAATAAGGACTCTGAGAATCGGTAATATTTTTTTAACTAGATATGTTTAATAAATTTTGATTAATTATTATTACATAGAATTCTGCAAATAATTAAATTCAAAAATACTTTTTTCAGAGTCTATTTAATGATTAAGTAATAAAAATGCATTTTTATTACGTCATATAGAGGGACATTAATAAGAATTATGAAAAAAATTTCCATTTTGGCAATCCTAGTATTTACGTCACTACGAGGAGATTTAAAACATTTTGTTTCATTTTCGCATTTTATTAATACTTTTTGTAAGGATACTTCGGCTGAATTTTTTAGTGTTTTCTGCAGATATTTTGATCATTTGGATACTTATATTCTAGATTGTATTGTTCTTTTTCATTCTTTTAAATATTTTAATTCTATATGTATTCATTTTCCCAGCATTTTTCAATATTTTTACAATTAAGTATTCCAAAGTATTCTTTTGAAACACTTAGGTATTCTGAATTCTGGGTTGACGTTTAATTTCTTCCGTGCTAAGGAGATTTTAAGTCAAGAGTGAGGAACAAATAGTTTTTTTTTATTTAAATTGTGTGAGAGAAGGGAAATTATTTTGTAGTTTTTGCGTGAAATTGGAGTCCTGAAGTCAGAATTGTGTGTTTAAATTGCTGAAATCAAATGAGAATTTCGGCCTTTCAGATGGATATGTTTTTTCCTCCATAGAAGTTTAAAAGGAAAGCCTTGTAATTTCCAAAAATATATCAGATATGGGTGTTGGTTTACTTGGAGCAAATTGAAGATTGAGGGTGGTAAGGAGATAAGATTGAGGGCAGACGTCTCCTCCGCCAATGGGGCGATGAAATAAGGATGTTGACGTTCATAGAGGAATAAAGCTGTCTTTACTGACGAGTCATGTTTTTGTCTGCAACACCACGATAGTCACATTTGAGTCTAGAGACACCGTGGAGAGAGGATGCTGAACAGTTGCGATATGCACCAACACACTGGTCCTGTACTGTGTATTATGGCATAGAGCGGTATTGATATATCACTCTTGCGCTCCTCTAGTACACCTTGACGGTACTTTAAACAGTTAGCGCTACATTTCACAGTTGTTTGAGCCAGTTGTTCTTCCTTACTTTCGGGGCTTGCCCACAGCCATATTTCAACAGGATAATGCGCTACCACAGGTGGCATTCATTGTTTAAGTTTACTTTGTTAATCGCCAGATTGAATTGCTTCACTGATTCGGCTTGCTCTCCTGTTCTTTGTTCGGTAGAAAACATGTGGTCCATGGTTGCTCAACGATTTACCCAGATTACATACTTAGCGGCCACACTAGATCAACTTTGGCAACGTGTGTAAGCTGCTTGGTATGCTGTACCTCAAGAACCCATCCAAAGTCTCTGAATCAATGCCATAGCGTGTGATGATCTCAGACAATGACGGCTACTCTGGCTATTGATTTTGGCAGGAAACTCACTTCACAGAAGTCTATAAATTTAATCATTTGATAGTTGGTCAACATGTTATCCGCAATATAAATTTTGTTGTGATATTTCTTGACTTTCTTGGTGTTGCAATTTGGGTGGCCATCAGTGTATAATAACGAATTCGGCTGAAAATAAGTATCCATTGATAAAAAAAGCAATTTTTAAAAAACATGTTTAACGTGTTTGAAATAAACTGTTATTCGTATTGTGTTTTAAATTAACATTTACTGGAATAAAGCAAAATAAAAAAATGTAAGAAAGTTATCCAGCTCTTGGCAGAAAATCTTTTGTCTGTAGATTAAAATTATACTTACAACATTATTATTTTTATAACTTTTTAAAATAGGAAATTTATTGAAGCATTATCTGATGAATCTATTGTTTACAAGAATTCAATAATTTAAAAAAGTTTATAAATTTATGAGAAAACCTTTAAAAAATTTACATATTTATTTAAAAATATAAATCTTTAATCGTAATCGTAAATTTAGCACGTATTTCTCCATAAAAAACACCAAATTATCAGCAGATAATAGAACAAAAGGTAAATGCACCAAATATCAGATAATTTTAATAAATTTAAAAAGGACAATAATATTGCTTGAAAACTATTTGCACACGCAAAGAACATTAGAGCAGATGTTTGTCACATGATTGTTACAACGATTGTAACGCATGCGCTATCAGTGCTTCTTCCCAAGAGATCAGCATCAATAGGGCCAAGTGCGTTAGAACTGTAGACATAATCTTAATAGGACTAGATAATTCTTACAAAGGCAAGACTTAATGTAATCTGTCCATAAACTTTAAATTAATACTTGAAAACAGAACTAAGCATGCAATTATTTCTATTTCTATAAAAAGCAATTTTCTAAATAGTTTAGTTTTCAATAGGAGCATCACACTATGTAATTAATCTAACTTTCTTATGTTTTATATGTGGAGTTTCGGTCATAAGTATTAGTTAAAATGTTTAAAGTACTTTTTGTCTCAGATGTCAATTTATGGTGCTATGATTCACAAACAACTTCTTCCAGGAGAGTATCATAACTCATTACACTTTGACTGCGATGATGCTTTTAAAAATTGAAAATATTCGGTATACAAATTGAAATACAATGTTTCCAGACTAGATCTCGTCATTTGTTACTATTGAGATTAATATTACTGGCTTAAAAACTCAATGAGATATCAGTAGCACATTGACAATTTCAGAATGGGTAAAAGCTCTAAATCCGGAAACTTTACACCTGCAACTTAAGAGAGAAATATTTTGATATCGGACCTAATGGTATAGATATATCAGCGTTTTCAGTTGATTTTGAAACTTTCCTTCACAATAAAAATCTTTTTGATTCATTATTTGGATAATTTTTATCCTGTTATACATTTTTTACAATTACGGATCTTGTTATTGTTTTGGTCATCTAAAACAATTTTCTATTATACAAAACTTGAAAATGTAGTGAGTATTCTTATTTAATTAAAAAAAACTATAAATAGATTATTTTCGTTACCTCCATTTCCTGTCATACAACAGTACATTATCCAAGCAAAAGAAATGGCAAAAAAGAAATTTCTCATTGATATGTAGTAAGCAGTAATTTGAAAATCAGTTATTGGAAGTCTTATGAAGCATAGTATTGCTGAAGATAAGGCAATAGATATGATCCATCCATAGGCAAGAATTTTCTGTAAAACATGAAAAAATATGAAAATATATTTTATATCAAACGAAATACCAATTTTATACCATTTGTATAAGCATTAAGTATTTAATTATATTAATATTTGTACATAAAATAATTATTAATCTTGTTACGTAAGAAAAGAGTTGAGAAGAAAGTAACGTTATTTTTAATATAAATCGAAAAAATCTTTACCTTAAAAAACATATATCAACTGGAGCAATATAAGCTATAAATGATTAATAATCATTAATATTAATAGTTGTATTGAGATTAATAATCTTTTTTACTCGAAAAGAGAGAACACACATAACAACAACTCCCAAATATTAGAAAGCGATTCTTTAATTATAACCATACCTGTTTAATTAAAAAATAATTAATTATTAAGTTAAAAACCACTTAAATTTTAAAATAATTATAAATAACTTAACGAGCCTTCCAACTTGTCTAGTGGTCAGCGTGTTGACTGCGGGTAAGGAGGTCCTGGGTTCGAATCCCGGTTCAGGCATGGATGTACTTTCTCTCTCTATCTATCCTTTGTCCTTTCCTTGTATGAATGAGGTGTGAATGGTTGCCTACCCTATAAACGGGTACCTATGGCATCTGTGTAGAGCAAAGTCGTACTTTCACCTTCATGGTGCTCTGATTAAAAAACGAAAGACGCTCCCAATTGACTGAAATTCGCTTAGCCAAGGCATAGCGAGCTTGGCTTGTCCAAGTGTCTTTAGTAACAACAACAACTGTAGCTGTTTTTATTATTATTGAGAGTTATAAGATGTCGATTTCGTTACATAATTTTAGTAACAGTCGGTATGCTATTAAAATTGAAAATTAATAAGAAATTAATACTAAGGAGATGAAGTTAACCAAATAAACTTCTTTAGTTTTCAAATCGTAGACTATTTTTACACTTTTTATTTGTATTTCTATAAAAAAATGCAATAAATTATTACATTAAGCTCATATTCTTAAACGTTAATTTTTACTCGCCAGACAAATCAATAAAGAAAATACGAAAATTGGATACACAAAATTATGTTATATACACAAAGATCATTAATTTATGACATTTTCACCAGTTTATTGGTATTTCTCATTTTGCACAATTCACGATGAATTATTTTCTTGGTATATATGAATGTCTCATCGAAAGAAACGGCAAACTGCTAAAAAAATTTAAGATTTAAATACATAAACGACATGGCATATCTTACGGAAATCATGATAAAATAATTAAATTTCTACTTGTAAAATTTTTATGACGTCAAAAATTTATTTTACAAAATGTATACTTTGCAAATTAAAATTAAACTGGAATAAAGTTTAGCAGAAATCACACAGAATGTTGTTTCACAGTAAAAAAAAAGAAAATACAATTATGTCATTCATGAAATTATAAACGTAATCTGCAGAAAAATGCAAAATAATTATTTGATATATAATTTTAGAACATTAGTATTCCATTTTTAAGAATTGTGGCAACAGAAATTAATAAATTGCAATGTAACCTTTGAAGGCTTAAAGTCCTTGTGTTTGTCAAAAGTCCAGCCAAGGACCATTCCCACGATAAAAGAAGCAATGTGATGAAATGGTTGCATGTAAATGCTACCAACATATATACGTGGGTACCTGAAAAAATATCGAGACTGAAATGATTATTTTATACTAAAATAGTTTAGATATTGAAATTTAGTATCTTTTTACTTATTTCTGTGAATAAGAAAATATTTACTATTAAAAAAATAAATTCTAAAATATTTCATATAAATAAAATATATTGCAAATTACAATTTTTTTTTAGATTAGAACACAGAATATTAACTTTTACTATAAATATATATACAGGGTGTCCAGAAAAGGACTCCCTGATTTCAAAATTAAATATCTCGAAAACGAAGATCAATAGAGGAATGCAGTAAACGGTATGTTTATCGTAAAAACTGTAAGAATACAATACATCAGTTTGAAATAAAAGTTACAAAAGTTGCAAACAGATGGCGCTGTAATCGTCATAAGTAATCTTTAGTGTAAATAGTGATCCGAAGCCCAACTATTGAAGCGTGAAAGGAGGTTAGCGTTGAAAACATAGTGATGTGATTTTTTGCAAAGAATGTTTTCAAAGGATTATTTCATTTATGTACGCTGATTTGAGCTGTACATTGTACAGCGCCATCTGTTAGTAGCTTTTGTAAATATTATTTCAAATTGCTGTATAAAATTTTTACAGCTTTCACAATAAACATACATTTTACTGCATTCCTCTATCTATCTTTGTTTTCGAGATATTTAATTTTGAAATCAGGGAGTCCTTTTCTGGACACCCTGTATATATATATATATATATATGAAAAATAAATAGCGAAAAAGTAACACTTGTGCTACAATGAGAAAAAAATTCTAAGATTAATTTTGCTCTGTGCTTGTAAATGTCAAATAAATTGAAATATTTTCGAAAATTAGAAAATAATTAATAACTATTATTACTTTAATGTATCGCTATTGAAAATAATATAAATAGCGAATAAAATTATTTAGTAGTTGCATCCATTCTAAAATTATAAAGCATATTTCCTTGAACTTTATATTTGTACAAAATTTAATTTTATAGTTATTCTTTTACAGAATTTAAAATTTCGTATCTAGATTTCATTATCAGATACTAATATACATTTTTTAAATGGAAGTTTTATAATATTAGCAAATGTTTGCATCTAAAATATAGCAGACCTAAGAAAAATTTTAGTTTGTATTTTATGTGGATATCCCTTTAAAATCAAACAGTCGCTATTAAAATTAAACTATCTTATAGTATATATAACTAAGTCCTGTACAATTCTCAAAGATATACAAATGTATTTTTTTATGCTAACATATGAATTTTAACAATATTAAAGTAACATGAATGCACGGTTTAAGCTTCAACTTATCTATTTGATCTCCCTTATCAAAAATCTTAATATTATGATTAAATTATAGTAAACATTAAACTATAAAAATAAGATAATTTTTGTATAATTTCTCAGGAGTCAACAAATTCTACCGTAAAGATGAATTTTCTAAGATACAAGCAATATTATAATATTTAAGAAAAATGTATAAGAAGAATGATGTAACAGTCAATTATTCTTGTGAGAAGTATGTTAATACAAACAATTGAAAAGGAAATTCTAGCATAGCGTTTTTTAAAAAAGCATAATTATTTATTTAAAAGGATTAAAGACGATCTCTAAAATGTGTGATTTAATGTAATTATTCACTGGGTGAATATTCATAAGTGAATTTTATATTTACCTAAAATCTTTTGCATAGTTGATTGATAGACTTGGAATTTCATAAAGTAATGACTTTCTATAATCTATATATGAGGAAATTGAAATAGTTGACACTCCTATTAAAAGTCCCAATTTCGGATACCTGTGAATTTTCTAAATGATTAAATATATTACTTAAGAAAATACATACTTTTCAAAAAATATGATATTAATTATAAACATAATTTTATTTACAAAAATAAATCGTTGTTTTTGTTTCTTTTTAATAAGTTTGTATTCATTATAAATTAATACAAAATAAATTAATTTAAAGCTAAGGATACCTTTAGATACATTATAATATAATACAAAATACTTTTCTTTATTTTTGATGCATGCATGTTAGAGTTTTTGTTCCTTTTATACCTTTTAAAGAACATATTCAAAGGAAAATAACTGAGTGAATTTAGTTACATTTTTAACTAGTGTAATAACTATTTTAACTAAACTACTTATTTCGATTTAATAACTTTAAACACAATTTGAGCATGTTTATCAAAGAAACAGTTTTATTTTGAGAAATCAAGTTTCATTTTATTTATAAAAATCGAAAATTTGCATAGTACTCAATGCAATAGTTTTAAATAATATTGAATATTTAAATATGAATGGTATATCTTAATTGTTTTCTGTTAGAACAATTGAATCTTAAGCGTTTTTCAATACTGTGAAAATAATAGATAAGAATAAAAACAGAAAATTCATACAGATAATGACAAAGAAAAATATAGGAGAATTTTTCTAAATTATATCTAAGTGAATGAATATTTCAAATATTTAATGTTTTACAGTACATGTTGATATCATAAACCTAATCTAGTGGCACGACAGCCCGTTTGGACCAAGGCCTACAGGGCCCATATATATTTTCCTGACAGAGGAGTTCTGGGATGCTAACCAGTTGTCTCAGTAACGTGGTCAGCCTAACGTGAAAATCATGTTGAGTTCTCTAGCATGCTTGGTTCTCGGTTTATCGACCCATTGAAGGGATGAAATTCTGAGTCGAGCCTTCCCAACCCGAGGATCGAATCTCGGACCAGTGCTTTGGGAGCGCGAAATATATGATAATATTATAATTTATAATATATAATGAATAATGTGGCAGGAGTTGATTTTATTTGTGAACATTTCTCTCGTTATCTTTTCTTGGAAACAATCCAGACCGTGTTCGATGGTGAAGTTGAGGCAATTAGAGAGGCTATAGCTTATCTATATGCTCCTCCTTCGATTTCCGAACCAGGCTATCTTTTTCTCATACTCCCAAACTACTATTCTGGCTACTGCCAACTGTTCTCAGGAACATAGTTCTATATCAGTAATGCAATGCAGGTCCTTGATAGCAGAGATGCACGAGAAGTACAGAACAATTACTTTACAGTGGATATCATCCGACTGTGGTACAACTGGGAACGAAAAACAGAATGAGTTGGAAAAAAGGCTGTTTTAATAAATAGGTCCCGTGTAACCTAATTAATTATAAGCCCGCCTCTTCAATGATCAATCAAGTATTTAAGACAGCGCAAAAGTCTTCACTAAAAGAACGCACAAAAAAAAATCATGGAAAAATTCCATTCTTAGTCTCCCCGATTGTTCGAGAGGTTGTGCTGTTGCTGTCTTTTGTCTCACGACTGAGAATAACTGCTGATATGCTCATCTTTTCAAAATTTGGATAGAGGGTAGTTGTTGTGTTGTTACTAATGATACTTGGACAAGCCAAGCTCGCTATGCCTTGGCGATGCAAATTTAAGTCGATTGGGAGCGTCTTTCGTTTCATTCAGAGCACCATGAAGGTGAAAGTACAACTTTGCTCTATACACATGCCATAGGTACCCGTTTATAGGGTAGGCAACCATTCCCACCTCATTCATACAAGGAAAGGACAAAGACAGGATAGATAGAGAGAAAGTTCATCCATGCCCGAACTGGGATTCGAACCCAGGACCTCCTTATCCGCAGTCAGGCACGCTGACCCCTAGACAAGTTGGGCGGCAAGTTGTTGTTGCTTATGACACTTGGACAAGACAAGCTCGCTGTGACTTTTGCAGTGCGAATTAAGTCAATAGAGAGCATCTTTCGTTCGAATCAGACCACCACGAAGGTGAAAGAACGACTTTACTCTATTAAGGTGCCTTGTCATTTTGAACCATGGTCAGGTGACGAGGTCACACTTCAGCTGGCACCCTCCTCTCCACATCCACGCCACACCAGCGAAAGGACTTTGGACGTCACCTATTAACGTGGACACGTCCCCAACCCACGGAGCTCCAGCAACCCAGTGAAGGAGAGTACACCGTGGTCACCCTCCCAACCACTGCTCGCGGCAAATGATGCTTCACTTTGCTGAGCTTAGGGGAAGCGGCTTGAAGCTACTGAGGCACTGGAGCTCAAGGATAGAGGGTAGTGGAATTAGGATTAAAAATTAGGATCGTGGATGCCCCCTCTTCCGCAGTGGTTTAGCGATGAATGCTGATATTCCAGAATGTTACTCGTTTAAAAAGAACGGCATCTGTTCTCAATACATAGAAACCAAAGACTCTTTCAAGAATTTATCTTCTTAATTTTATGTGTTTTCTTAAACCTTAATTCTCATTCAGTTTCTATGTTTGCTTATATTTTATATACCTGTTTTCTATTTATTCATCTCTATACGACGTAAGAATAACGTCTGTAAATCACTGGTTGCATGGGAAAAAATAATACATATTAAGTTAATTTTTGGAAAATCTATGAAGACGATTCCTTATGGAAGTTTGAAAAACTTCCCGAATGGATATAGTTCAACGAATGAAAGACAGAGAAGATAAAATAATAAACTTATTAATTATATCATGTTTAAAAATATTTGCTTTTATTTTCCATAATTGTAAATAAATTTGCATTTTCTTATGTTATATTAAATGTAATAAATTAAAGTGGAAATGTGTCTGATATTAGAACTTTGGTTTATAATGCATATAAGTTTCAGGGCTTTGTTCATTCTTAATTGTATCTTTTTTCATAATTTTGTACTTAAAACCAAAGAAACTTCTTGATCAGAAAAATTTAAATGAAACATTTTATATAGTAATATATGATTCCTTAAGTAAATTTTAAATATGTAAACAATAGATGTGTAAAATAGTATTTATAAACCAAGATTGGATATGTTTTATAATTTTGTAATTTTTTTAGTCAATGCATCGATAAAGCCACGCTTGAAAATTTTACTTTAAAATGGTGAAATTATATCAGTTGATCACACACAAAAATATCTAATTCCCACTTCAAACACAAAAACCTGATTAAAAAAGCATTTATTATTCTAAAAACCATTATATGCAGCAAATAATATGAAATTTTGAATACATGAAACTTTGAATAGAATACACCTTATAAGAATATATAGATTTTTCTGAAAGGAAAATTATTACATTAACTTTTCATCGTTCGGGCATTGAGAATTGTGGATGCATTTTTTATTACTCTTTTGAATTGATGTCTCTTTTGTAATTTCATCATATGCTTTTCATCAGCTCTTAAGTTTTAATAATTTGTTGTTTTTAGATTACCTCTGATTCCTTCTTCAGTTCAACAGTTCATGGATTCGAATTCCACCTCGGGCATGGATGTTTGTAGCGCTTTGAAATCCATTTTAAGCCATAGGTCCTAGTCTAATTACCCCTCGTGTGAAAAAAAAATTACCGTGAACAAACCAAACCAACTGAAATTTCTTTATATGCTTATGTCATTTAAATTTACTTCAATTACTTCCATAGTTAAAAATGCTAGTAAAGCGGCATTATACTATTTTAAATGAAAAAATTTTGTTGGAATAAGGAAATAAATTAATTTTGTATTTTATATTTTTATCGCATATAAAAGATAAAGCGTGAATATTTTTTCATCAGAAATAAAAAAAAAACTTTTTAGATTTTTTTAATAGAAAATGCAAAAGAGTGGCAATTTTATTCAATTTAATTTAAATGGATAGTCTACCTGTATGTCAATATCATTAGAAAAATTCCAAACATTTGGAGTTGTACCACAAGACTTATGTACCAAGAATGGAGAAAACACTGCAAAAAATTAAAAATTAAATTAAGATTTAAAATGCTTAAAAAATTAACTTGCAAATAATTTCCATTTAAAAAATTTTGTGATATTGGGAAATTATAATATTGTAAATACATAATGAAGTCATAAAATGATATTTTCCATATATAGTTACATGTAAATATGTAAGTAATTCTGTAATTATGTAATATTATATAAATAATATCTTCATATAATCACTACTTGTTATTAAGTACAGCAAATTATTGATACTTTAATTTTAAAAAATTTACAAATTAGAAATAATATTCATTTAAATACATTTTATATATGTAGATAAAAAGTAAAATAATGATACAGGTACACTGATAAAGTTAATAAAAATAACACTAATCACATAATTCTTATTATGGAAGTAATTACTTTAATTATATATCAATGTAATTAATAATTATTGTAATTGATAATCATATATAATCAATTTAATTAATAATTATTAATAAATCTTTATTTTATAAGATAGTAATACCTTTTTTACAAGAAGTAATAATTTTCGAAGAAAAGAATTGTAAATGATTAATACAAAATGAAAAACTTATAAATTTTATACATGGATTAAATGCATTAAAAACTTATTAATTATTCATTGGAGAGAGTTTATTTTACAATTTAAAATCATTGTTGTATCCACAGTTGCAATATTTTTAATATTGCAAAAAAATGTTAGCATTTTTCCGTAAAAAAAGTTTCAATAAAACAAATATTTTCTTTTCAGCAACATAAATAATTGAAATTTTAATTTACTAAAATATGTCGCTACATGCGGTTTCTTGCTGTAGTATTTTTTGTTTTGATGAAATCACTCTCTCATCAGTTTCATTCAATATGGAAAACCAAATTTGGATAATTCGGAATTTTACAGGTTATTGGAGAAAATTGAAAGTATTTCTAAATTTTTCCATGGAATTTGAAGTCAAGTTATATTGATGTCTATTGAATTGCATGTTATCTACATACTGATATTCATTTTTTTCTTTTACATTGCTTCAAAATTTAAATAAAAAAAATATGTGAATAATGTCCCTTCATAGAATAAATAAATCAATAATTTTATGACTAAGGAACAAATATTGGTATTTTTCTAAAGGAAACTACGAAACAATTTTTAATAATGGACAAGGTAAAATTAGTGTGTTAACTATTTCTCATCATTTTTTATTGATCGTAAACAGATTTATATAAATTAATAATAATACCGGAACTGGTAACTAAATATGGAGAATTAAAACGAACTGGATTTGTTCATAAAGTCCATGTATTAAACAAATGAGAAAGAACAAAAGAGATGGCAAAAGTATGATATTAGGCCTACAAAAACTACGAGTACAGCTTCCTGGATCACTATTACCACATATCACCAGTACAGCAACTGAACAGCACATTGCTAGAATGATGGTTAATAAGACGTATACAATTCGTATAACGCAGAAGCATGCTGAGGATAACACTATCGAGCTGCAATTGGAGAAGAGAACTCCTTTCATAAAGCAATGCTTTCTGAAGACCTTGTACAGATGTAGGATATTGGTGATAGGCTGGAATTCGTCAGTCAAGCATGTCCCACACTTTCTCTATCAGATTCAAGTTAGGTGAGAATGCTGGCCATTCCAAACTAATTATATCTTCCGATTGAAAGCAGCCATTGACGATGTACCAAAAGTGAGGACGAGCGTTGTCACCAATAAACACAATCTCAGTTACGACGTTAAGCAAACGGACATGTTGTTCCAAAGTGATGTCCTCATATATCTGACTTATCATGGTTCCGATGTGAATAAGCAGATGTGTTCTTAAAACCAGTATAATGCCTCCGCAAACCAGCAGTTCTGAAGCTCCGTATCACTGGCATTCAATGATGTTGTCCTGGTGGTACTGGATACCAGGTGTTCTCCATATAAACGCCCGATGTGTATTGAACTACTTTCTAAAATTCGACTCGTTGGGAAACATAACACAAGCCCACTGTGACGGTGTCCACATTGCTTATTTTCTATTACAATTAATCATTACAGTCTAACCACTGGCGACAGTGAGTTGTTTTAATTGGAACATTTTCAAATATGTAGACCATACTGTTCCCAAGTGTCTGTATACTGTTTGAATTGAAACGGTCGAATCCATGGCTATCGATAGGACGCGGCAGGTCCGCTGCTGTGCTCCACTGTTACTGGAAATATCGATCGTCATATGGCATTGTTGCGGTGGAGGCAAGATGAATTATGAGATCTACTGACAATTTCATCTTGGAATCATTGCCACAGCCTAGAAATGTCATTTTGGGTGATTCCGAGTTCCTCGGCTAGTACTCATTGCGTACAACCGGCATTCCAGACGGCTGATAATTCTACCACGCTAAACATCATTCTCATGCGTCCTGCACTATGCGGTTATGGCGCTATGGGTCATACGGACCAGTTGTGAACAAGTTTCATTCTTTGCCACAGGTCCTTATATATCCTTCTCTTTCAGTCTCGTCACTGTGGCGTATGCTCGGCGTCATCAGGTGCCTTCCTGTAATTTGTATATAATGCTTTACCATGTGTGCGATATTTCTACAGATGGCATTTTTGTTTTCTCATTCGATTTCTGTATGTTTTTGGATTATCTTAATCATGGTTTTAATATTTCTACACGAGAAACAAATGACATAATTAATAGCAAAGGAAAAACCTTGAGATTTGCATTTGATTGGGAAAAAGGCAAAAAATCTGTACTCGACAAAGATACGTACACCTCTTATTAAACTTAAAACTGTATTTCATGTGTTTTAAAGAAAAATCCTACACCCCACAAAGAGTTATTGAAAAATCTTTCAATATCTATACTGAAACTGTGAACAAAATTATAAAATCTGATTTCAAGTTAATCAAAGCAAAAAAGCACAAAGTTCATCGCCTAACACCGAAACAGGTTTCTCAGCGTAAAATTATGTGCAGATCATTATATGAAAATTATTTGGAAGAAAAAAAATGGAAATATGTATTTACGATTGATGAAGCTTGAATATATTTATCTGATTGTAACAAAAAAGGATTGATTAACTACCGGAAAAGAGAAGAAAAAGACTTAACAAGTTGGTTCAGAGAAAACAAAGAACATTCTTCTATGGTTAATTCTGGAATAAGGAAAGTGGGAAAAAATATCAAAATTAATTCGGATTACTGTCAGAAGTATGTTTTAACAATAATTTTCAGAAAAGAAATCCTATTCCTTTGTCAAACAATCTTCACTGTCTTAAGCTCCACCAGGATAAGTCTCCAAGACACATCCCCTATATCTATTGCTCTATTTAAAAAAAAAAATGAAAAATGAAACCGGAATCGAAACAAATCCCTTTAAGTGCATCCCACCAAAGTCTCCCGACGTTTCATCTGTGGATTATAATGTATATTGGTACACTTAAAAAAGCTCTTTATAAGAGGAATCGCAAAAAATTGGATGGATTCAGGAAATCAAGGTGTAATATGTTAGTTCAGAGAAATGGCAATCAGACTGAACATATTGGAAATTAAATACTTCCTTTAAATACTTACCTTTGCAAAATTGTTACAAATATGTATAAACACCCTCTGTATATGAAACATTAAGTTACCGTAAATGCTGCTCGACTCATTTTAACATTTCTTACTCACACGAAAACCAAAACTAAGATTTTTAATCTAAATTTTTTAAAGTAATTAACAACTACTTAATGAACAACCATCTTATTGAACCACGTGTAAACACATAAATGTTCAAAATAATGTAGGCTGCCATTAACCGAGAAAGATTTGGAGATTGATCATCTGAGTAGAGTGAATAAGACAGTATCCTTAATTTGAAGTTATTCAAAGCACCTTGCATGAACTTTGCTAAAAAATTGCGATTTTATTTGATGGTTTAAAAAATAAAGACCTGGATGGTATTATAATACTATTGAGAAAAATTTAAGAGCTGCTCAGTATTTTAACACTTAATAAACTTTGCATGCATGGTTTATTTATGACAAAATATTTTGACTCTCAAAAAGTCATAAGATTAAAATGGAGTAATCAGGAACACTTTCATTCACTTCTAACAAAATACTGAAGAAAAAATTGTAAATTTTTTTCTTCAGTATTTCAGTATTAAAAAATTTAAAAATAAAAATTAAAAAACATGTTTTTAACTCCTCAAATTAAAACTAAATATTTCAAGACAACTTTAAAACTGCATATTTTGAAAATATTTCCATCACAATAGCTTTTACGACTAAACTTTCTGTCTCCGTCTTTCTCAGTGATACCCACAAAAATTTAAAACATAATAGTTAACGGCAGCGAAGTAAACACCATTTTAAAAAGAAATAAAATAAAATTTAATAAAAATTTGCCTTATTTTACCTACAAATTGAAATTTTAAGATAAGAGTGTGAAAATAGCTTTTCCTCATTTAAAATTTTATAAAATTCATTAATTCACTAAAAAATGAATTGTTTAGAATTGCGCAGACATAATCTTAATAAGTTTCCTATTCCCACAATTCTACACTGAAATACAACATAAATTTTAAGTGGACTGCTATGGAATTGGAAAAAAGAGGGCTTTTGCTATCAATATAATTAACACGCATTTCAATATAAAGAAGAAGAGTATGCAAATTTCAGGAACAAAATGTCAGGGTAACGTGAGTGTACGTAAAATATATGTGGTTGGCACGTGCAACTTCAAACTACAAGAAAAAGAAGGAACGATAAGCAATTAAAGGCATTCACTCCAAGAGAGAGTGAGATTTTTCGTAAAATATGGTTAGAAGAAATCACTTAGATGCCTTTACACGTAAAAAATTGTCAGATTAGAACCCCCCTGATAGAATGGTTAAAAGAGAGCTGAAATGAAGTGTGATCAATCCAGTTGAAGAATTTAGAGTTTAAAAAAGGGAAGCAGCATAGTCTAAAAAATCTTTCAATACCATGGGTTAGATAGGTCGATGGTGCCCTATTCTGGAAAACAACTGCAGTGGAAGGCCGATATATCGTCCTGCACGCAAAAAGACCCCAAAATCAGCCAGTAAGTGTAATTCCTCAGCAACTATGTACAGTAATGACGCAACAAGTGCCACGGTGTAATGATCCGACACCTTCACAGATGTGGCCTATTCCCCCACCGTTTTCACGCTGTATATCTTTGATTATTGTTCATTAACGCCATTATTAAAAGAGAGTTGCAAGTAGCACAAAAACTGGAAATTATATCAGTAGAATCTTGTTCTTTTTGAGGATGACAGTTCTTTCTGTGCCCCAAGTGATTCTCAACATCACTTGATTTGTGAAAAATTGCTACACGGTTATGCAGCTGGTTAGTCAGGATATGTTTTCATCCCTGTAACATCTCGGAAAAACATCATTGTAGTGGCTCGGGAGTTGTTGCCTAGGAAAGAATTATGCTGAAATGGTGGGACTCAGCTATACGTTTTTGACACAAGTTATGCAACCAGACATCGCTTTTATAAGACGGTGATTTCTTTACATTTTCATCTATTCTGAAATTCCATTACATCATACTATGTTTTTACGAATGACAAATTACAGCCACACTGGAATTCTGCTGATTAGCGTCTATTAGAAAGGAAAAATACCACTCAAATGGACCTACCAGTTTACTCATCTAATTTATATCCCATAGAACATGCGTGATATGTTTCGGTGAAAAGCCTTGTGGTACGATTACATACTCTGGGGAACACGCAACAACTGAAACGCTTTTACTCTTTAAGAACTATTAGGAATCTTTTAAAAAGTATGACCATGCTATGTAATCACGGAAGAAAAGCAAGGGTATATTGCATGCTATGCAACATCTAGTTAACCTCTTAAACAATTATGTATGATAATAACATGAATTCTATAAGGCCTTTCATTTTTATTCTATTTTGTATGCATTGTATTCATTTTTGTGTAACTATGCTTTCGTCATTGCTTTAGTACAAAACTCTCATTTTGGAATTTCATATCTGTCAAATGATTTCTCATGGAGTTATGACAAAAAAAGAAAACAAAAAGATATGTATATTGTTCAAGCTTTTTTAAACTGTGTAATATTATATACACATATACGTTTGGAATCAATCAACAAAATTTTAGCATTTATATAAGTAGCACTTTTATTTCTAATAAATCTTAATGCTATCAATTTTGTATTTATTTCATTTGATAAAAATAAGAAAATTGTAATTTAATTTATGAAAATTGCGTTATAGTAGTAGATATGAAATTACTAAAAAAACAAAATAATGGTCTTACAACGCTATCAAAATGAGAAAAGTTGTTAATTAAAAGCAAATTTTTCCACCAATTTGATTCACACTTTCCGTGTTCAAATTCCCAGGTTGAATTCCAAACAGGTCCAGAACTTGTAACAGGTAAAATATATAATAGCATAAGAATGAACATAAATCCAGGAATTAACCTGCAAGTTTGAAAAAAAAAATCAGTGTTCACCAAACATAAAATGTGAATTTATAAACTGGGATAGTATAAATGATTCATACGTCTTATAAAAGTAATACTTGAAATATATCATTCATACACATATGTCAGATATGCTGAAAAAAAAACAAACTTATCAAATTTGCATTGCGTATTTGTTGCACCAGCATGCTTCCCTATACCTAGCCCTGAGTTGGGCTCCACCAGTTAGATAGAAGCAGACAGGAGGAGGTTTCGTACTTTTGAAGCAGGGACCAAGCAGAAAAACCCAATACAGGGCCTGCCACCGCCAGAGATAACATTTCACTTGGTGGACGTTTCGACTACGCCCAGTTTTAATGTGACCCAGCCGCATTTAGTGAACACGAGGGATTTTCATTAATCAGAGATTCGAACTCCCTACCTTCTTATAATTAGAACGACATTCTAACCAATAAGGCCCCGCATCTCTTATTGCGCATTTATGGTAGCAGAAAGAGTTCCGATCAGCTGAGATAATATGAAGTTAATGGCTGCCAAAAATAAAGGAAAGTCAAGAAAACAAACTTTATGTGTCCTTGAATCTGCTAGTTATTTGTATTTAACACCAGTGAAATGAGATTTCAGAAGACAAGATTAAAAAGAAACAGAAATTCAAATATTCTAGTTGTTGGCTTCAAACTGTATAAAATGCATTCGATTATCACCTAGATGCATGCCTTGTAACCAGAGTTGAACATAATGTATATTTGTAGAGGTCCTTTCAATATTTTTTCATGTGTATACGTGTAATATTTTCCGAAAATACAACCTTTTCAAAAATAAAGAATCACAAATGCAAACTCTAACATTACATATATGTACCTATATTGTTAGTTTTATATTTATATCTAAATAAAAACCTTGTCATTATGCATTTGATTTGACGTTTTATAAAATTGCAACTGTTTATTTCATACAAAATATTAAAAAAAAGCAACGGAATCATTTAGTTACAACTTTTTTCATACATAAATATATAACGGGTGATCCAAAAGTCAGGACAAACTTTAAAAGTGAATAATTCGGAAACGAATCGAGTTATAAACATATGGTTTGCTCCAAACGGATGAAAAAGAAACAGAGTTTTGTGTGGCAACGAATAAAAAGTAGTTTCATTGGCGACCAACAGATGGCACAGTCGGATATCATATGTAGAATTATGCAAATCAACAAACGATATAAAAAAGTGCAACTGCAGCAGATGATGGTAGTCGAAGCTTCCATCCATCAAAATGCTGTCCATAGTTCAGAGAGCCCTCCTATCTGAACTGTATTATAAAAATATGGAAAGTGGCATTGCGAGCGTATCGCTACATGAATTGTATTCTAGATAGCAAAGGACCAATAACGACTTCTGCATTGAACAAAATGATGAAGAAATTTGAAGCTATAGGTTCTTTGGTGTCACGTCTAAGATGTGAACGTCTCTCAACAACCAACTGCTGCTGTTGCCATGACAAAGGAACATACACCGCAATCTATGTCGACGTATTCTGCAAATGAGTGTGCAGTACTCGAAATGTTTCGAGGCAGACACTAGTGCCGCAGGAAATGTCTGGAGAGCTCTGAAATGGTATTTCTACAAGTTGCAACATAACTAAGAACTATAACCATCTGACCTTGACTCTCGCCGAGTTTTTACAAATTTGGTGTTCACTAAGATGGACGAGCAGCATGACTGACATCACAGTGTGCTTTGGACAGATGAAGTGCATTTCAGACTTTCTGGAGCTGTTAATATCCACAATTGTCGAGTGTGGACCACAAAAGCTCCACAAGAAGTTGCTTAGGTACCCTTGCAACAGCCTAAAGAGGCAGACTGGAGTGGTTTCACAGCTAATTTCATAAATGGGCCATTCTTTTTCGAGAAGGTCACACATACGGGTTTCAAAACATTTAATTTCTCTGGTTTGTGATATGCAACACTATTACAGAACATTATTTCTGACCTGCAAGCCCGACTAGTACTTCAAATAGTCATTTACCAAGATGGAGCACCACCTCATATTGCTCTGCATCTGTGCAACCCTGCTACGCTTTTTTTATTATTTATTATTAGTTCTTTAACTCTACATAGTTCTTTTATTTATTATTAGTGTTTATTGTTATTAACAACATTCATTAAGAAACAATTTAATATTTTATTTCGAATAAAAGATGAAGGAAAAAGAAAAAAATTCAATTCAATTGTATAAAAAGATATGCAAGAAGAAAAACAATTTAAAATTCGTTTTACGCAAATTAATCCTAAAATATAAGTTTTTTTTATTACTAAGTAAATAGGATTACTAGAAGTTATTAAAGTTTGAATTAAAAATTGTGTTGTAAAATTTTATATTTAAATTTATATTTTTTGTATTTAATTCAAAAATTAAATCAAATAAAATAATTTTCAAAACATGAGAGTTTATTTCGATAATTGGTAATAGCATAAATATTCTAAAACAAGAGTGTTTTTCACTTATTTTTAATTTTCTCTTCTAAATCACTTAGCAAAATAGTTTGCAAGGATATTGCATTAAAATAAAATTTATTCAGTCAGTGAATATGATATTCCAAATTCAAAAAAATTCGGCTATAAATTATGTTTTAAGCACAAATCAATATTTTTGAGTTTACTTACTTTAAGGTTAAAGTAATAGCTTAATGAACGTGTAATATATTAAAACACTACATTGGGACTATTACTTTTTGCAAAATTTTGAGAACTTTCCAAAATATAATGTAATAGGCAAAGCCATATTTATCATGAAATCTATTAGCACAATTCTGAGGGTAACTTTTGCACATGAGGATTAATTTAGTTTAATACTAAAAGTAAATTTGGTGTCGTGGTGTTAAATTTGGTCATTCTCGCTCCCCAAATTAAGTGGGAGACTAACTAAAAACCGCCATGTTAATTAATGGCAACTGGTCCACATTATATATCTCGTGTTTGCAAAGCTCCCCAAGTTCTCATATAAATCATTAACCTCTGGGAGTGACACACCAAGGTCTAGGGGCTTCTACTTGGTCTCTGCTTCGAAAATAGAATAACTACCATTGACATGTAGTGCTGCCATCTAGTGTAAAACACAGCAAATGCAAGGTTTGAACTTGGTTGAGTTTGGGGATGGTACAAAATGATAAATAAATAGTAGCACAGGTGCCTTAGTCTTTAAATACCTGTGTATTAAGACCAGTTAAAATAAATTTCGAACTTTTACAAATATTCAGTATTTAAGCTTAAAATTGTTTTCACAAACTGTCGAGTTGAGGGTTAGAGCATTCAGAAACCAGTTTGTTCAGAAAAAGAACCTTTATTAAAACTGATTAAATAGTTAAAATATGCACAATTTTATCAATAGAAATCGTACAAGAAGTAGAAACAAATTAATTATATCACTTTATATATATATATATATATATACATACATATATATATATATATATATATATATATATATATATATATATATATATATATATATGTATGTATGTATGTATGTATGTATGTATGTATATATATACAAATGATCGTGTTCAATGCTCTAACTAACACTATTTAAGAACAAAATTAATTTTGTTTTTCTACGAAATATAATGAAACACAAAATTCATGCTTTTATTGTATTAAATTAAGCAAATATTATATGCATTAACATATAATTAATATAAACAGAAATAATAAATATTATGTACTAGACTTTTTTATTAATTTTGGCTAGGCAAATCATAAAATAAGTGGGAAATTTAAAAGGTTTTTAAAAAAAAGCAGAAAAAGTGGTGATTTGTGTAATTTTTTTCCATTTCATATTTTTTCTGTAGAAATTGAATTTTTAACTATTGTATATTTGGTATAAGGAAATTAAATCATTTATAAATATTTTTAAATTAGAATTTACAAAGATTTACTCAAAAAATATATAATTAAGTGTACTAAATTGAAGTATTTAATTGTTAATTGAAAACAAAACTGCAATTAAATTTCAACAATATTTTTTAAAAATTGTCTCAATTTATTCACTTAAATCAAACTTGATTATTTTAATTTAACAAAGTGAGACTTTCATATTTTATGTTTTTGCATTTTTTTATTGTTAGATTTTGCATTTGAAACAAAAGAATGAGTTCGTGAGTAACACATTTTGTTATCATTTGCTTCAAAAAATGAAAATAATACAGTAGAAATAAAACTTTTCATAAATACTCATAAATATGAATCTAAAACATTTATCGAAACATTTATCAATAGCAGAAGTAAAATTACCTAAAATATTTTTGAAAGAAAAATTTGATAAGTTCAACTTTTCCCCCATCTTTCTCAAGTTTCTTCAGCATTAAATACACCAACAAAAAACCACTATAAGGAAATAAATTTTATAGTAAGTTATATTTCTTAGAAGAATGTCGTGTTGCAATGTATAAATATATTGATAGATAAAATTTTGAAATAATGATTTTGGTGTTTATGTACATACTACCACTGCTTCGATCACTTCCTTTCACTAATTCTTGAAACAAGTAGTTATATTTTACCCAGAAGTTATAAATAATCTTAAGAAGAGTTATCATTATGTACGAAATCATTTAAGCACAGAAAAAATATCGTATTATAAAGGATATTCAGATACCGGAATCACAAATAGTCAAAATCAGAGAATAGCTTTGAAACAAGTTTACTTTTAAAACTTTACGAAAATATTACCTAGTTTAATACAGTAAAAATATTTTAGTAAACATTTTAATAAACATTTATTTTTCAATTTCCATTTTATTCAGCATTCTTTTATTCATTTAAAAATTTAGTACATTAAATATACCTTATGTTAGTTTCATATTTTCATGATTAAAATATTATTTAATTAAAAACATCATCATAGAGAAAATTCTTACTGGAAAGATAGTTGTTTGTGAAAGAAACCAATTCTACAACGAATCTCTGAATCATATTCTAATGCTGATATTTGATCAATATTTATAAAATATCATTACGATTATATTTTTACTCTTCGCGTCTTCTTTGTTTCCATAACACATATTATATTTCAAGTATTATACGAATTTTAGCATACAGAATATGTATCAACTAAGTATATCAAATATTATAATTTCTTTTATATACGCGCGTTACAAAGTTAAGAAACAATCTTAGCAGACCGTGCAACACCATATTTTTGTGAATGAACAAAAACTATATACATCAGTCTGAAGCAAGTTTATATCTAAACTTTGATTTTTAAAGTAATCATATAATTATTACATAAATGCAAATTTTCTTATAGTTCAAAAATTCTAATTTTACAGATCTTAATATATTTATTACAGAAAAATTTTAAATATTTGACCTACACATTCAATGAATTATGAACTATTTTCTTTGATATAATAATTTTTGAAAAATACCACTTGTATAAAAATAACCAACCAAAATCTTCATAATAATTAAATATACCACTATTTGTGTAAGTTAATATTAGCCACTTTATTATCATCCGGTCTTTTTCTTTTACATAACATTCACTTCACATTTTAGTATTCCTTTGTATACTTCTTAATTGATAAATGTATGCAAGTAAGTGTTTATAAAATTTGTTCCTGTAAAATACAATTTATAAGAAATCGAAAAAACGCTTATAATAAAAATATTAAAGCAACCAGCATCTGTGTTTTAACCATATATTGCCCCTGAATTTTATTACTATTTAATATTACAGATTTTTTTACTGTAATTTAAAATAAAGCAAACATTTGTGTACTTTACCTCACTACACAAAATGACTCCATACTCAAAAATGGGTTTTCGAAAACTATCAGGCGGTGTTCTTTAAATTTCAGTAGTTCGCCATAGGAGCCTTGAAAAGATTTGAGAGGTAATTTAGTAAACATGAAAACTATCAACCTAATAAATTAATTTAAAATTCAAAACATGTATCTGAAAACTTTTAACTAAAGTATTTTGAATAATTCTCTAATATTAATTAAACATGTTGATCTGCATTTATCATATTTATCTGTAGTATTCATGCAAATAAAGAGAAATAAATTATAATATTTTTCACACAAAAAAGAGATATTTCATCAACAAGTCAATTTATTAAGACATTCAATCAAATTAATCGGAAAATAAATCAACCTCAAATGAATAACTTCATTTAAAATATTGTTGCTCCAATGATTTAATGTTATAAAGAACTTAACGAAAAGCAATAATGTGCTATTAAGCATAGTGGTAGTCTTATTATTATTAATATAATTAAATAATATATTAACTATTAAATTAGTTTAACTGGTTTTAGTCAATTAATAATTAGGATTTTATTAATATTATAAAATCATAATTATTGTTACAGAAACTTAGATTTTCTCATATTCCTCTAGATCAGTAAAAATATCTCTGAGAAACAGAACTGTGTTTGTTTATTATAATATCAAATGAATTTATAAATATACATCTGAAATATCAGTATAAAGTTGTTTATTTATATCATATGGATTTTATTTGACTTGTTTGAAAGTATTTAATCAAGCGAAATATGTTGCTTCCAGTATTATTATGTTTGTCGAGATATTTCGATAAGACTTGTTTTCTTATTGTATTTTAAATTTTATCCTACTTCAATATCGTCATCAAATGTTAAATTTAGTACTTAGTTTGAAGGTGTTGAAATTTAATAATATTAAGTTTTTAAAAATAAAGTAATTCTAAAATGGTTTCTAGATTTCATAGAGTTAACAATAAATCTGAGATATTCAGATCATATTATCATACAAATATTCTATAATGAATTCACCAAAAATATAATTCGCATAATTAATGTCATATGTTTTATTAATTTTAGTGTCCTTATTTGTCATTTACTGCGAAATCAATTGGCAAGTGATAAAGATGCTAAAGACGGAAATAAAATGTAAATATCGAGAATGATCAATGGGAAAGAATGATGAATAATAATTAACAAAGTTATGATATAATTTCAACATCAAATGAATTTTAACGGAAAAAAATATCAATTACGGAAAAAATATCTAGAATTACATCAGAAATGAAACGCGCTGCTAATATTGCTTCTCATTAAGGAAGCATTCTGAGATGAAAAACAACTCCTCTTTCTCCGGACGATGCTCTCTAATTAGTTGAAGAATGTGCAGGGAAAGAAAGTTTCAAAATGATTATGCTGAAGTACACTAAAACTTTCGGTTGAAGAGAAACAAAAACAAGGAAAAGTAGTTGCTACAACAAAAACGAAACGTTTGCAGGAAAATCAGTGTTCGAACGTTAATGAAACAAAAATGGTCATATCATTAAATATAAAAATAAAACTATGAACAATATAATCTCTAAATGGATGAGTCAGTATCAATTAAGAATGTAATCGTTAATAAATTTGAAAAGAAACACTGTTTTTATAGTGGACTATCAAAACGACATTCAAAAATCTAAATTTATTGATAAATAACACCATTTTTAAAAATAATTAGTAATTTTATATAATATTATTATTTGAGGAAATTTTTCATTTATTATTCAGGAATATTTATTCTAAAGCATTTGTGCATAATACAAGAAAAAAAGAGCTGTGACTCTTCAAATAAAGACTCCCTATATCAAGAATATTTGTAAATTTTAATTAAAATTATTATAATCATGATATATTGTATAAAATATAAAACAATATATCATGATTCTGCTATTTTTATACATCTAAAATAATAACACCATTTTTCAAAATAATTAGTAATTTTATATAGTATTATTATTTGAGGAACTTTTTCATTTATTATTTAGGAATATTTATTCTAAATTTGATTATAAGAAAGTTCAATAAAGCATTTATGCATAATACAAGAAAAAAAGAGCTGTGACTCTTCAAATAAAGACTCCCTATATCAAGAACATTTGTAAATTTTAATTAAAATTATTATAATCATGATATATTGTATAAAATATAAAACAATATTTCATGATTCTGCTATTTTTATACATCTAAAATAATAACACCATTTTTAAAAATAATTAGTAATTTTATATAAAATTATTATTTGAGGAACTTTTTCATTTAATATTTAGGAACATTTAATCCAAATTTGATTAGAAGAAAGTTCAATAAAGCATTTATGCATAATACAAGGAAAAAAAAGAGCTGTGACTCTTCAAATAAAAGACTCTCTATATCAAGAACATTTGTAAATTTTTATTAAAATTATTATAATCATGATATATTGTATGAAATATAAGACAATATATCATGATTCTGCTATTTTTATGCATCTAAAATAAATGCAGGGAATAAACATTAGATATAAGGATGTGTGTAAATTCTGAACAACATATTTTTTTTACAAAGGTATCAAGATAATATAATAAACTGAAACAATATATCCTTAAATGTTTAAAATTATCTCTAACTGTATGATGGAAGTGCTGGCAGCCGAATGGTTAACGCTCTTGGCATTGGTTCAACTGTTTTTTCATTCGAATCCCACTTTTGGATGGATGTTAGCAGTGGTGAGGAATCCACTTTTAGCCTTAGGTCCTTTCCACTTTTAGCCTTAATTAACTCTTGTCTTTTTGAAATAAATGACCATGGACCGAAAACAAAACAATACTATGACAAAAATAGCTAAAATACTTTTGCAAGAATAAATTTACTCTAAAAGTTACTTAAAATTTACATGTCAGAAACAAAATCTATCAATGTAAATTTTATGTTCACTAAGCTTACAGCACAAATCTTTAAGAATTTAAATAACACTTCTACATAATAACTATTATTATTATTAAAATTTCTTACCATATTTTAACTCTCTCCAGTAGTCAGGAAATATTAATGCATGGCCTATCAAAACCCATAGCCATAATAGTATTCGGATACCGTGTAAGCAATCCAGGGGGGATGTTTTCGTACTTGTTTCAAACAATTTTTCTGTATTGGCATATACTGAGAAAGCTTTCAAATGCTTTATAAAAAAATCTGGAAAAATATCATTCATTACCGGAAAAGGATCTTAATGCACCATGAAAGATATAACTTCAAAATATAAATATAATGACTTTAATAAGCAAACTATCAAATAAGGCAAAATTTATCAGAAACTTGGAGAATGAAACTAAATACATATCAAAATAATTATTTCTATGAAAGAAACATTTTGAATAAAAAGATTATTTAATGCTTTTCAAAATGAACTAAATGATGCCGCTTGTTTTGAATGTTGAGTGTGTATGTGTGAAATCATTATATAAAAGATTATAAAATACATTCCAAACAATAATCATGAAAATAACCTTCAATTCATTTTTCATTTATCACGTGATCAACTACATAAAAATAAGAAAACTCTTATTTTTAGTTTCTTTTTTATCACGTGAAGAGTTGTGTAAAACATCTTTTAAAGAAATCTTTAGCAATGTCAAAGCCCCATGACAATGTTTTCAGATAACTTACGACGTATAGCAAGATTATCCACTATATATATATATATATATATATATGCATATATATATAGTTGCATATGTATTTATTATATTAACAGTCCTCTTATCACAAAATATCACGAGACAAAAATTTTTAGATCTATCTTTTTTAATTTTTAACATAATTTTCTAATAAAAATTTCATAAAAATAATAATTAAACTTTTTGAGTACATATAGCTTATACGTTGAATATTTATGTAAGCAATAAAATGCTTAAAATTGCAACTCTTGAAATTATATTATAGAAATTAAAAAATGCCCATAAATTAAGTTAAGCACTTATTATGTATTATGAAAAAATAAAAATATAGTTATACAAGTATCTTAAATTATTCCATAGAAATTAAAAGATATTTCTAAAAAATAATAGTTTAAATTAATATATTTAATTGAGATGAAATTATCGGAATGAAAGAGATTTAACCCAAAAATTGGGCTTTACGCTTCTATCCATTTTTTAGAAATAAAATTTTTACAAAAAATGTGTTTAGTCAAAGAATAGAACCTTGTTTGTTGCGTATGTAAATAGGACCTGATTATTAAGATAGAGTGTTCTTTATTCTAAGATCGACATGCAATTTATAACATGTCAAATTTACACATTAAAATAATCCCACGATTGAGAAAGTAGAACTTTGAGTTAGACATCTTTGGTGGAAAACAAATTTTGAACATCCATTCATTTTAATTAAAGAAATAAGATATGTATAGGATACGAACAAGTTATTTAAATTAGATTCAAAATTAAAAAAAGGAAAACCACGTCAATTTGAACATTGAAACCAATTCTGAAATATAAATGCGATGAAATCGATGCTTTAAAAATGTATTAATAGTACTTACTTTCACTGATTTCTTTTTCAGTGGAAGAATTTCTGCTCTTTATGTCAAATATAGTGCCAAGAATACATATTGCACATAAGCCTAACAGAAAACAGCTAATAGAACAAGCACAATGATTAATATAATGCTGCAAATAATTACCATAGTATTTATATTTTTTTAGAATTAGTACAAACATTTATATTATTTAATTATAGAATAAAACTAGACAATATAGGAAAATTGAAAATTTTGAAATTATTGCTTCAAAATTAACTAAGCACATGAATTTAAAAGATTCAGGAATTCAGAAGTATGCAAAAAGAATTAATATATCTATAATCTATAAGAAATGTTTAATAATAATTAATAAATTTTTAAAGGGTATAAGATGTTATGTTTCAAACAAATAATATAAATTGTATGCTAAATTTTAATTATATAGAACTGTAAAACTGCAAATGTAATATCTAAAAAATATAATTGAAATATCTATATCTTACAATAAGGGTTGAGGAAAAAGTACAATAAAAAAATTCAAATTAATAATTTTTGGATGTAATTTTAAATTAATTTTTTAGCCATAAAAATATTTTTGTTTTCAACTAAATTTTATACTTTTTTACAATGTTGATACACATCAAATTTGAAATTCTATAATCCTTTTTACAAAATTAGGCATTAATTATCCCATTATATAAATAGTAGTAGAAAAATTATTTAAAAACATATTGTAATAAGAAAGCAAAATTTGATTTAAAAAACACAAGAATCATACATGTAAATCCTTATTATTTGATAAAAAGTAAAATCAAAGCATAAATTTATTGTTTATAATCAATCCTATACCTTTCTTGTTCAACGTCCGTAAAAATGTTTGCAAAAATAATAATGGACTTTAAGGGTAGTTCTTTGAATATTCTTTTAACCAAATAAAGAAGAAGTAAGTATTAAAATTGGAATCGAAAAAAATAATATCCAAAAATTTATTTAGATGTAAGAAATTTCGCAAGCCTGCAAGTAAAATAAAGAAATGTTTTATTTGCAAATGTTGTAATAGCATTTAATGAAAATGCAAGATGATTGTGTTGATTGATAGTACACTCACTTCCAAAAGTCAAGCACGGAGAGGAAAATGCTAATTTCCGAAAGCCAATCAGAATTGAAGAGGATGCAAATCTCTGCAGAGGTAGATGGAAATATGCAAATATGTTAGGTAACAGCCAATCGCGCTTTCATGCCAAGAAATATGCAAAAAGGCAGTCTTATAAGATAGCAGCTTTATGAAGGGTAACAGAAGTTGATTGTAAGTGCTGATAGAAGAGGTGTTTAAAACTTTCTTACAATTTGTTTTTATGACATACGTGTTTCTATGACTTCTAGAAGACGAATGGAAGATTCTGAGCGCTGGCGTGCTGTGGGGCACATTGAAGCAGGATAGTTGATCCCAGATGTTTCTCTTTTCTTTCGCGTTCATCATTCTGTAATTTCACATTTATGGAAACACTTCCAAACCACACAGACAGTTGTCCGAAGGCCCGTAGGTGGTCGCCCAAGAACTCCGCGGAAGATCGATATATATCGAATTTAGCCAGACGGAATCGCAGAGTGACCTTCACACTTGTGACATCTATGGTTACAGAGTTCATTGGTCAGGTGACATCTGCAGCTACTGTACTACGAAGATTACATATGAATGGACTGTACGCCCGAGTACCTCGAGTTTGTGTTTGTCTCTATCCATCCAATCAAGAGGTACACGATTAAAGTGGTGCCGGGAACATGTCAATTAGACTGTGTCTGACTGGGGCAATGTCATGTTTACTGATTAGTCAAGATTTCCTCTGGAGTCAGATGACAAGCATATATGGGTATGGTGTGAACAAGGAACACACAATCGTACCCAAAACATTACCAAACATCATGCATTCCGAGCGGAAGCATTATGGTGTGGGCAGGGATTTCATTAGGATACCGCACCGAGTTACGCATATTTAAACGGGGTTCTGTGTTGGCTGTCCGGTATCGAAATGAAGTCCTAGAACCCATTGTGAGATTGTACGCTGCAGGAGTTGGCCCTACTTTTGTTTTAATGAACGACATAGACTTACGCAATGGAACACCTGGTCTGTACCTTAGGTTAGATTTTAAACAGATTTCTTATAATTTTATGCAATGTATTTTTAAAAGCAATTTGATTAAATAAAATATCAAAAGTTCTCTGATATCAACTGAAACTAAAAATAATAACAATATGCATTAAATCACTTTTAAATACAATAAAGCGTTTTTTCACGTTTGGTCATTCACTACACTTGTTTACGATAAATGTTAAGAATTAAAATGCGAAATACACTTTTACAGTTTTTTAAAACACAAGATAAAGTTAATAAACACACACACAGATCAGTTAAAATTATAATAAACTGAAAATAAAATAATATTTATCAAATTTTGCAATATGACTGAATTTATTTTTATTATAATCCTATCAAAGAAAGATTAAGACTTATATATTCTGGAATGATTACGATAAATAAGATTGTATCTAATAAAATATTTTCAATGTTTTGCTGAAGATATAATATTTTTTATTTTTTATTGAGAGTCACGAGTCTGACACATACATTTCAAAACGCAGTGATAATTTTCCGAAACTAGTAACACTTACATAATCTTTTATTATAACATGATGAGTAACATGTGTGAAACATAAGCTATTTTTCAATTTAATTTTGAATGTGACTTGAGTTTAATTGAATAATTATTAAATTTTAAACATTAATATGAGAATACATGAAAATCTGGGATAATTCAATGACGTGGTATAAATTATATACTGTAAAAATATACTAACCGTTTTTCCTTTGTGAAGCGTGAATACAGTAAATATATATATATATATAAGCTGACCTAGTCACGCGTTGCAGTGGCTGAGTAATTATAATACATTGAATCAATTTTATACTAACTCCTTGGTACAATCAAATAAATATTTTCTATAAAAATTTAAAATAGGTTCATTCATATGAGATTAAATATAAAACGTTTCACTAAAATTTAAAAGTAATAGGTAAAGTATCGAAATTTTGAAATTAAGCACAAATCAACAAATACTTTCTGAATTTACATTTTATTCATCTTATATTAAATTATAGTTTGTAATCAGTGACTTACTTATAAAAACATCTAAAAATAAATTATTATAAATCAGGTAGATAACATTGACATCGAACTATTATTTTTCTATTTTAAATTATTAAAACTAAAAAATTTTTCCGAGGCATTATACTGAAATAAAGAACAATTAAAAGAATTTATCATTTGAATAAATAAATTAGATCAAAATGTACTGCTGAAAAAATTATAATTATCAAATTATAAAATAAAAATTAAAGGCTATCAAGATAAATAAAATAGACAGTAATAAATAAAATTTTATTTTACTATTTATAATATTAAAAATATTCAAAATGAACACCGCACAATAATAACACAATACAAAGTATAATTATGAAAATGATTCACGAAAAATTGTTATAGTATGATTATACATTATGAAAACATATGTAAATTCTATAATTAATCACGCGTTTGCGCGCGCACGTTAAATTTCTCGAAGATGGTAAAATCTAGAAAAATAAACACGTCGCCATCTGCCGAATACCTGTGCAACTTAGATGCTAAACCGCCATGAATTAGGAACTTACATAACTAACCAATAAATAAACACTAATGTCGTATAATAAATATTGAGATCAATAATGAAGAGATAAAAACTATTCTATCTTTTAAGTTGGACCATATTATAAATGGTTACAAAATTTTATCAAAATCCATTCAGTAGTTTCGGAGTTTATCGGGAACATACATCGTGATCCGATATATATATATATATATATATATATATATATATATATATATATAACTCTCCTTGAAGAAATGGAACGAGGATGGACTATTTTTAAATCACATATCGGTATCCACTGTGGAGTGTCAAATATTTACAATATGTGCAACATTATTTAATTTTGGTGACAATTATGTACAAAAGTCTTATACTTTCCGTTTTTATCGTTTTTTGCAATATAATTCGATAATTTTAAATTTTTTCATACATTGCTTTTAATGTTTTTAATTTGTTAACTTAAATATACTCTTCAGTTTCTTATACTCATTTTGTTCGTTTCAAAATGAAACCTTAACATTTGCTTCTCACATGTTTAGCAGTGTTTTTTTTCTTAATCTTGGGAATGAATTTCGGATTTTAAGCAGTACCTTTTTTAAAATCTGTAACATTCATTTCATTTTCATTATAACTGTAATATATATTCTAAATTCAACTACTTATCTCATAACAAGAAATAATATTAAAAAAAATAATATGAAAGTTCTTCAAAATATCTGTAAAGTTATTAGAAACTTTTTATTACAAAGTTTTTCTTTTGCATTTTATTTGTCTTTTTTGATATTCATAATCTCCAATATGTTTTTTTTTAACTTATTTTATTTTAACTTATTTATTTATTAACTTATTTATTTTATTGATTTTTTTAGCTTATTTTTTAACCAAGATTACATTACATGTTTACACTTAAATCGCAGCTTACAATCATTAAGGAAAAATTAAAGAATAAATAAGCTACTGTCGAAAAATAAATCTTGACAATTATACGGAGAAAAATTTGATTTTGAAAAAAAATAACTTAAAAAAATTAAGTAAATTTTATTTGTTTTAATAAAATCTATCAATTTAAATTCAGAAAAATCTAAAGCACTTATTTTCAAACAATCCCTTAGGGTATTAAAATTTGTATTCTCTACTTAATTGTATGAACCCCCTTAGAATTCATATAAGTCGATATTCCTGATAATTTATATTGTTACTCATTATCTATTGAAATTCAACTCCAAAATTTGATTGATACAAAACTATTTCAAAGTATGGAGCACAAACAACTGTTTTCCTAGATATTTCCTTAAAATGTGCTTCATAGAGTGAACACAATTACCTGCCTAGGGATTAAGAAATACAGTATGCGGCAAGCTGTCTTCCTTACTTTGAATTTCAATAACACGAAAAGTTTTAAAAATTAATGAGGTTGGCGTGTTCTCGTTTCAGAGAGGAGATCATAAGGTTGTGTGACATTTTGTTTTGGTCGCCCTCATGAACTGGAGTAATGAACAACGTGCATTTGTGGTAAAAGCCTCTTTATCAGGGTGCCTCATTTCAATGAGAAACGATTTGGAGGGGCCAGAGCGTTCTCCCGATTTGAGCCAATGCAATTTCTTTTTGTGGGGGTAGTTAAAGTCACGTGCCTATACTGACTACGCACAAACTTTGGAAAATCTGAAAAGAGTCGTTTAAAGAGAAACGGTGAACGTACCTGTCTACGTGCTCGAGAAAAAGACGAGAACAGCAGGATTCGGTTCATCCAGTATATCGCCAAAGGTGGGAGTCACTTACCCAACATGGTTTTTAAAACTATGAACCTTTTAAATATATAACTTTTATATGCAATAATAAATAAAAGTATATCCTTAATATCTTTTGTGTTATTGCAATACGAAATAAAGAAGATATCTTGCCACAGTCTGTATTTTATTTGGCACACACAGAAATCTCACACAGCAAAAAATCAATTCCTACAGTAAAAGTTCACTAAAGCAGATGGTGTTTCCAATAGAAGTATGCGATGAATAATAAACATTGCATTAATATCAGTCCAGAAATAGGAAATGAAAAATTTCCTTGATTATATCAAAATGAACTATATTTTTCATTTAAATTAACTTTAATCAAGAGAAACACATTTTTTAGCCATTCAATTAAACATTTTTTTCTAAAGTTAATGTAATTTCTTTAAATAACATTGGCCGCCCAACTTGTCTAGTGGTCAGCGTGTCTGACTGCGGATAGGGAGGTCCTGGGTTCGAATTCCGATTCGGCATGGATGTACTTTCTTTCTCTGTCTATCCTGTCTTTGTCCTGTCCTTGTATGAATGTAGAGTGAATGATTGCCTACCCTATAAACGGGTACCTATGGTATGTGTGTACTGAGGAAGTCGGACTCCACACCAAAATATGGTTCAGTTGGAAAAGTGGAGTAGCGCACCCCATATTGCCAGCCTGGCTGGCACACGACAACAACAACAAAATAACTTTGACCCATGAGCAAATAACCTAACTCTGCAAGTCTGTTCTAAAGTATTGTACAACCGCACAGTGGAAAGCGTTCTTAAGGACTTTTTATCGACAGTCACAAGGATTTTGGATCACAAAGAAGAAAGCATTTATCTTGACAGATGAGCGTGCAGAAAATGGAAATGTAATACGGTGAAATCTCCTAAAATTGGAGAAACGTTCGAGCTACAATGGCTGAAACATTAACCTCTTAACTGCTAAGGAAAACTTACTATATTGGCAACCCAGTGCCACGAGTTTTGCAGGAAAAGAAGAAGCCAGATTTCAATTCTAATTGTTTAATTTTACAAAAGAAAATTGAACAACGTCAAGGACATTCAAGGGCATTCCAAAGTCATGAATTTAGCTTTACTGTATCAGTGCATTAAAGAGAATCGCACTTCAATGATACGTATTTATACGTCTAGGGCAGGTGAAATGTTAATAATCATATGAATGAACTAAGCCACAGTTTGATGCCCTATTACATTAGTAAGTCCATACATTACTAATGTAATAGGGCATCAGACTGTAGCTTGGTTAAATATTTAAAACCAATGTGATATTATTCAAAATTCTCAACTTACTCAAAATAAATAACAATTAAATAAAAAAAACAATAATTACAATCTTACTTAAAACAATAAAAATCAATGTGATATTATTAAAAAAATTTATAATTCTCAATAAACATCCTTTGACCTATAGTGATATACATAAATGTTTCACGATTTCAATTTCACATTATCAATGGATATTAATGAAAGTTTCACCTTATCTTTTAACTTTATGAAGAAGATGTTTCTAAAATATTACGGAAAAAATGATTTATAACATAAAATTCGTTTTAATTTTCAAGTTTAAAAATTCGTAGATATTTATGCAAAGAATACTGAAACTCTAAAGATGCGATGCCTATATAGATGATTCATTAATTTTCATTTGATTGTCAATAAATACTGATTCTACATCATATGTTTTCTATTTATAGGATTGCATCAAAATAATGGTTTATTAGCTATCATTTTTAAAAGTAATGAATAGAGTTTTTTAAATGTAGTTTTTAAAATTTTTAAATATTATTTTAAAAAAATAAATTTTTAACTAAAATAAATAGTCATTTTTAAAAGTAATAAATAGAGAATTTAGAGTGTGTTAGTATAAGATGCAAAATCATTAACATTGTGAAAATATGTAGTGTTGACTCCTACAATAATGCGCTTGTAGTAAACAAGAAAATTACCCATCTCCCGTTGCGCTATAGCGTTTGGGATCGAACTGCAGACTTTATATTCCTTTATAACAAATGAAATACAATTAGACCAACATTTCTTGCTTATTTAATTACAATCTTTTAAGAAATATTTTAAACTTGAAGAGAAAATAATTACTCATTTGCAAATTCCTTAAAAAATTAAACACTGTGTAGTTTTGTATTTATTTTTCATATAGCTTTTTTCACATGCCTCGGATTGCATTGACAGCGTCTTTTAATTTCCCTTATTCAGATAAAATGAATATTCATTCTTCTATGTATTTAAAAATGATTTTAATGAAACATATTTGTTTATTTGTAAATTTCTTAGTAGAGATAATAACAGGTGCTTATGGTATTTTTACTGAAGAGAACTCCTTTTTTATTCCAGTTTTTGTATATTTTTTTATTCAAATGATTGTTATGTATTTTGTGTGTAAGCTATATCATAAGAAGAAATATTTCCTATTATATAATAACGCATTAAGTTATGCCGTATTTTAAGTTCATTAGAGAAAAATTTTCTTTTGTTAATTAACAAAGCATCACGCAAACCTTATTTTTCTGTTCCGAGAAGTTAAATTTCTAATTTGAGAAACGATTGAAATTTTTAGGGGGTTTCTCTATCACCTTGAAATAGGATATAACTCCATTGAAAAATTGTTAAAATAACCGATTTTTATAAGAAAAAGTTACTTAAAAAATTCATAATAATCATTTTTTAAATTAAATCAAGGCAATTTTAAGCTGCATTTTAATGTTTTCATGAGCGATACTGTCATAGAAGTATCAATAAGAGAGACACAGTATAAATTTATTGGAAAAGTGAAGCTTTAAAAATATAACAGAAACCGGGAGTTGGAAATTATAGTGATTATTTTAAGCTGTCTATAAAAAATAGTTATAAATGCATGCTATTTTTAATTTAATTTTAACAAAATTTTAATCCACAAGTCAAATAGGGTGTCAAACGATGTTATACAGGGTGTCCCAAAACGACCGCATAAACTCTGCACAGCTAGATTCCTCGTTAGGAGTACATAAAAACTGCCAAAAGAAGCATTCCTGTACGATCCACAGTTTACGAGAAAAATACGGAAAAAAAGTATGACGTCACTTCCGGTGCAAGAAAAAACCCTTTATAGAACATATCAACAGCAGTATATGCACAATTTAAAGCAGATGTTCAAAGCGTCCACCTTGAATGTTGAGCACGCCGTGGAATGGCTGTCATCACAAGTTGCAGCATCGCGGGGTCCAACGAAGTATAAGCAGCGTGCAGACGAGCAACTAAGTCCGTTGGTGTTGGCACTACGTCTCGATATACCAGTTCCTTGCGATGGCCTCATAGTAAAAAATCCAACGGTGTAAGATCTGGTGGACATAGAACCAGACCCTCACGTCCGATCCAGCGGCCAGGATATTCTATATCCAGCCAACCACGTACAGGAGCACAGAAATGCGCCAGAGCGTCTTCATGCTGGAACCAAAGACATTTTCATTACATCGGCCTTACATCAAGAACATGTCGTAGTAGTCACGAATGGAATACCTGGCCACCATATGAAGACTGCTGGTAGCTGCAAAATGCAGCCTTTTAAATACCAGTTTAACGACGGCTTAAAGTCATTCCATGTCACGCGCGCATAACATGCCCGGCGAACGTTTTAAACATTATCGTATGGAAAGATATGCAAATGCTGTTGTTGATATGTCCAATAAGGTGCACTGGAAGTGACGTCATACTTTTTTTTCGTATTTTTCTCGTAAACTATTGATCGTACAGGAACGCTTCTTTGGGCAGTTTTTATGTACTCCCAACGAGAAATCTAGCTGTGCAGAGTTTATGCGGTCGTTTTGGGACATCCTGTATATCATCCTAGTACTATGTTACTAATTAAGAAGTTTTGAATAGTCTTAACTGCTTGCAAATAATACAGTGTTTCAAGAAAAGTAATATTATTGTATGATTTTTTTAAAAGCATTATTGAATAGGATAAGTTTCATTGTTAAAAAATTTAAAACCTAGAACAATAATGTATTTTTTAAAACATTTGAATTAATATTTTATATAACCATTACAATTAAATAGATTTAATTCACACATGAAAGTATTTGCAAATTTCCATATGTTTAGAGTTGTAAAACTTCTCACTTCTAGTAAAATTATTGAAAAATGACAATATTGTCATTTAAAAATAAATTCTCTTTCCCAGTATATAAATTCCTTATTTCTTTCTGCTGATTAACAGATGAATTTTCAGAATAGCAGATAGAATGTACTTAGTTCTTGAAATGAGCTAACGTAGCTTAGGAAAGAAAACTGTTAACTTCAACAACCATAATTACATCACACGCTTTGTCAATATTTGCTTTACATATTATAATTACATACTGCGAAGCTGCAATTATATGAATTATAATTTTAATATTTTGAAATTAGACGCTTTAGAATGAAAATTTTTGAACACCAAAAAATTATTCTCAAAAAATATTCTAGAACTAATTTTAAATATTTAAATTCTTAAATATTCATACAATTCTTTCAATTAAAGAAATTACGTTTTTACAACATAAATATTTTTCCATTACATAGTTAGGATTTTAAATACAAAGTCAGAAATTACCAAGCAATTTTAGCAGATGATGGGAATTCTTTTGGGCTGTCCACTTGGCAATCAGTTACAGATACCAATGATGCATACGGTCTGGAAACTATAAGAAATTAGAAAAGTATAGTAAAATATATTAAATATCTAGTCTTATATTGTAAAAATGAACTTAAAAAACATATTTAGGAAATATAGTTTATGTACTAATATTTATGACATCATAAATTTAAAGTCATATATTCATATGTCTATCTAACCAAGAGTTTTAATGTAAGAAGGATTATTTTCATTTACACATTTGTTCTCGATCAGCAGTAAGAAATGAAACAACTTTTTCAATCAAACTAAAATTATATAATTGCTATCTATATATTTTTGTGTGCATTATTTTATTACGTAGTTTCAGTTTACAATTAAAAAACATAAATTACAATATAAAACTGTAAAAAATCGAAATAGCAGCTGTAATTTCTGAATAGTTTTTAGTCTGAGGGCAATGAATAACTTCACGGGACATTTGTCCAGCTGAAGAATTTTTCGTGAGAAAAACAGATTAAGAATTTTGAGTTAAATTAACTATAACCACTGTTTATTTTAAATATTATATATATATATATATATATATATATATATATATATATATATATATATATATATATATATATATATATATATATATACATATATATATATATATATATATATATATATATATATATATATATATATATATATATATATATATATATATATATATATATATATATATATATATATATATATATATATATATATATACATATATATATATATATATATATATATATATATATATATATATATATATATATATATATATATATATATATATATATATATATATATATATATATATATATATATATATATATATATATATATATATATATATATATATATATATATATATATATATATACATATATATATATATATATATATATATATATATATATATATATATATATATATATATATATATATATATATATATATATATATATATATATATATATATATATATATATATATATATACATATATATATATATATATATATATATATACATATATATATATATATATATATATATATATATACATATATATATATATATATATATATATATATATATATATATATATATATATATATATATATATATATATATACATATATATATATATATATATATATATATATATATATATATATATATATATATATATATATATATATATATATATATATATATATATATATATATATATATATATATATATATATATATATATATATATATATATATATATATATATATATATATATATATATATATATATATATATATATATATATATATATATATATATATATATATATATATATATATATATATATATATATATATATATATATATATATATATATATATATATATATATATATATATATATATATATATATATATATATATATATATATATATATATATATATATATATATATATATATATATATATATATATATATATATATATATATATATATATATATATATATATATATATATATATATATATATATATATATATATATATATATATATATATATATATATATATATATATATATATATATATATATATATATATATATATATATATATATATATATATATATATATATATATATATATATATATATATATATATATATATATATATATATATATATATATATATATATATATATATATATATATATATATATATATATATATATATATATATATATATATATATAAGCAAATTAAATTGTTGTTGTTACTGAGTTACTGATAACACTTGAACATACCTAGCACACTCTGCCGCTGGCTATGAGTATTTTAGTCAGTAGGGTGCATCTTGCGCTTAACCAGAACACCACGAAGGTGAAAGTTCGACTTAAGATCCTCCGATTGATAGCAACACTAGAAGATCCATTCCCTCAATTTTGAATTTGATCTGGAGGGGAGGAAATTTTCTCCAGACCATTACACCCATGGTAACTGTTCAACGACCGACCACAGAGCTTTCGATTCCACAGATTTAACGAGCACGAATATCGCATATGTCGATGGGTCTTTGGCGGCATTGGGAATCGATACTCTGCGCTTCCGGATGAAAAGGCGATACCCTAAATACAATGCCAAACACGGTCCTTACAAATTAAATAAATATATGAATGTAAAGAAATATATGTGACATTATAAAGTTTATTTAAATGTAATAAAAATATTTTATCCACTCTCTCAAAGTATTTCCTTTAAATTTTTCCTACAAAATTGAAGAACCATTAGCTCAAATTACTTTTTACAAAATTAAAAATATGATCTATCATTTTTCTAAATAACTTCCAATGCACTATTTTTTTTTATTGAATTAATCACGTTTTTGAACAAGATATAGTAATTTTGTCCCATTCAACTAATTTAACATCTTTTAAACTTCGTATACAAAGTAATAATGCTTGCGCTTGAATATCCAAATGACCAAATAAGCTTTCATTAAAATCCAAGCTTAGGCTACGCCTTCATCAAAGTTTTTTTTTTTTTTTTTTTTTTTTTTTTTTTTATCTGAAGTGAAGTTTTAGTGTATTTAAAACCATAGCAAGGGCTATTGTGTGACTGAAATTCCCAATTTTAACCACCAAAAGCGAATCAAAATGCAAAAGATATGATTCAAACGTTTGTTGTTAATCTTCTTATTCTTAATTGGCTTGCATGGTACTGGGCACCTCTGCTCGATAGCATTTTGTGCCATTTTGTTGTTAATAGTTAGGGTGAATGTATTCATGAAATCGCTGCATATCATGTTTTTAATTTTACGGAAAAATTCTACACACCAAGACAGAACCATCACTCATCTATTCACTCACAAAATCTCTAGGATGAAGACATAAATGTTGTCAGCATTAAATATTACTATTCGGGTACTATTAATATTATCAGAACAGAATTAGTCTTCATCAGAAAAATAATATTTTGTTAAGCAGTAACCCAAGTCATGATATTCTTTGCCCACTTCAGCTCTTTCTTCTTTTCATAATTCTTTAACGTCATGGTTTTCTTTTCATTGCAGTTAATTAGCATTACGCGTTAACCTTACAGAACAACAAGCTGTCTTATGATTGATAATTATAGTGTCTTATATATAGATTTTTATGTTATATAATATGTTATATAATTATAGATTTTTATGTTATATTACCAAAAGGAGAGTTCTGTTTGGAATTGCTAAATTACCTTGAAGTAATTATTTACTTATCTTTCCAGGCTTCTTATATTTTCGATGGCGGTAAAAATTTACCGTACGGTCACCCTTGGCGAAATGTTCAAAAAGTAGCCAAGGGTGACCGTATGACGAATTTCCGATCGAGAAAAACGGCGGGAGGAAAAATGGCTGAAATAGTGACAAATATTTCATACATTGTTGGTATATAACAATATGATCAACTAATTTTACAAAATTAACAAAAAAATGCAGATTATAGATTTCAAACATCAATGGTAAAATAATAAAGTTGATACGTTAAATTATCCATAAAAATTTTTGATTCAGTTTTATATTAATGAATTTAAATCATTAAATAATCATGATAAATTAATGACAAATAGGATTGCCAAAATTCTAATTTGCCGGGTTTCCAATAAAAATGTTCGCCAAATTTGCGCCAAAAAACGCGCCAAGGGTGACTGTACAGTAAATTTGATCCTGTATGGCTTCTTATATATTAATGGAGTTAAATTTATTTTACTCCATTATGAATCGTAGTTTCAGAATAAATAATAATCTTACATATTTCCCATTCAAATTTAGAATTTAGAAGAATCTTACGCACTTGACAAATTTCACAGAAAAAAATCAGGAACTATCATCAGAGGTTTTCAGAAAATGATTCTTATGTTCAAACAACTAAATATAGACCACTGATTTCATAGTTTCCTTAGAATATAATCGTTTGGCCAGGAGTGTATCAATTATCGCTGGATCATTGAAGAATAGAAAATAAGTAATTACAATTATCATCCTGATGAATAAGCTGGTTACGGAAGATCATTTATAGAAGAATTTCATTTGATATTATTTCTAACAGCTATGTTTTAAAAAAAGCTCAATTAGTATATGTTATTTCTTTGGTCGGAATCTGTGCAATGATAAATATACCTGCTATCATGAAACTTGAAGATTAACTTAACATTTCCCAATATTCAACTTTTACTATTTTGTGAATATACTATGGCATTGATGGTCATTTATTATATGAGGATTGAATTCCTTAGCTCTGGGCCCATACAAGCTTTTTAAATATGCAACATATATGACGCCTGTAACCGTTTTTAAAGCAATCCTTTCTCACAACCTGGCAAACAGCATAATGAGTTTTTCTGGTTTAAATATCCAGAAAAGTACTGATAAATATACATTATTGCTTTGATAACAGAATTTTAAAAAAGAGGGCCAGTGTTTGGACATAGAATGAATATGAGATTTCACTCTCGGGATATCTTTTATTCTACATTTGCCCACCCCAAGCTTTCTCTTAAACAACTTGCCCCAAATTGAAAAAAGTAAATATACATTTATAGAGTTCCTAGTTTATACTAAATTTGAAGGCATAAAATGTGTTTTGGTTGTATATTTTCTTATCAACTAGAATTTTTCCTGTTTTTAAGAAGTAAATTAAAATTTCTTAATAATAGAAAAATTTTATTTTTTCTTGTTAAGAAACCTCAATGTACAATTAATCATTTAGTCATTGATATTTCGTTATTACTGAGGAGTTTCCTAATTTTATTAACTTAAATAAAGTTTTTTTTTCAATGGCGGGCACAAGAGGGTTGAACCCTATGCCACTACAAGGCCAGAGACTGCTACTCATTTGTCGTTACCCAGCGGGCACCTGTGAAACAAGTCACGGAAGCGAGTCGCGTTACCCGCGCTATACCACCACAAACCCGTTTATAGGGTGGGCCACATTCATACATCATCACGGAAGAAAGGACAGAGAGAACAGAGAAGGAAAGAAACATCCATGCCCGAACCGGGATTCAAACCCGGGACCAACAGTTCAGGAGTCTGGAACGCTAATCACTCAGCCAATCGGTCGGCTAACTTAAATAAAGTAAGATATAATTTTTTAGTATATATCAACAATCTAACATGTCTGCAATCAACAATTAAAACATAAATTAAAAGACACAGACTTTGCCTTTTCTACTAATCTGTATACACAGTTCGTATTAGGCGAAACAAATATAATGAATTGTCCAGAATCTAACATTGTTTTACAACTTAACATACATTGATTGCTAGTTACAAGCGTTCGATCGATAGTTAGTTCCTTCACATGGAAATAAATTATTCCAAATACCCTCATAGTTACTGCGGGAAACATGGTTTAAAAATAATAATGAAAGATAATGCTTAAGTATTTCTCAAGCTTTTTGTTAGACCGTGCAAAATCAGCATAATATTCCTGCATGTAAAGTCAAAATGAATAGCTTGTGAAGGACTTTGCCGCGCCAGCAAGTAAATGTCTTCTTGCAGGTGCCGAGACAAGGACCAAAGCTTCTCATTTAATCCACCTTATTCTTTCATCTTAACGAAGTAGTATAGTACTGTACAACATGTGACTTTTTATCACGTGACATCTTATCAAGGTACTGTACAGCAACTGACTGACCTCACATCACGAACCATATCACGAATGGAGGGTTTTTGATAGTACTGCATCACACGCTGGGCAACTAGTTTGCAATCAATGAGTTAAAATAAAAATAATTAAATAAAAAAGTATGGGTATTGTTTAAAGCGTGTGTTTCATTTTACAAAAAATATCAGAGTGTTACGTTCTAAAATTCTTTTCCCAGTTGTGGGTTGCTGTATTTTTATAAATAGAATTTCATAATTTAAAGTTAAAATAAAACTATTGTAAATTATTATCATCCTTTATTTCAATTTCACATTTAAAACATTAAACTAACTTGTTTTATAAATATTTTTAATATTCTATTTTAAATATTTTTTAATTTGTTTTGCCCTTAATCTTTTTTTTTTTTTTTGATATTGCTTACCTAAACTAGTTATCAAATGTAAAATTATGCTACAACAAACTCACTGAATAAATCAATAAGAATAACTGGAGAGCATCATAAAACATTCATATATAAAGAAGCAATATTTCAACTTAATATTAATTCCATCATCAATTAAACCAATTCTTCCACCCGCAAAAGTAAAAAAAAAGGATAGCTAATTTCCTAGATTAAGCTCTAATCAAGTTGTATTTTTCTGTTTGTGAAAACTTATAAAAAACTAAATCATTGTGTAAAAAAACAATCAAAACAAAAATTTCTGCTGCTTAGGTAGAAATGAAGGAAATAAAGCTCTCCCTATTTTAAGAGAAAAGCAGAAAGGGAGTTAAAAAATACATTTAAAGCTTAGTTGTGATAAATTGAAAACATTTACTGATTTTTTACAAAAAAATGCTACTTACTATTTGAAAATATATTATGAATATCTTGCTTGGTACAAGTTGATGGAATGCAAGTACCGAGCCAAAGACCAAAACTTCTCATCAAGCCAGCTTGTTCTTTCATCTTATTAATTATCTACAAATAAAAGACCATTAACATTATAGATACAATCAGAACTTTTTTTTTCCAACGGCGGGCACACTTGGGTGACTAAGCCTATGCCACAACAAGGCCAGAAACTGCTACTCATTTGTCGTTACCCAGCGGGCACCTTGAACCAAGTCACGGAGGCGAATAGCGTTACCCACGCCATACCACCACAAACCCGTTTATGGGGTGGGTCACATTCATACAACATCCTTTGCCCAACTTATCTAGTGGTCAGAGTGCCTGACTGCGGATAAGAAGGTCCTGGGTTCGAATCCCGGTTCGGGCATGGATGTACTTTCTGTCTCTATCTATCCTGTCTTTGTCCTTTCCTTGTATGAATGAGGTGTGAATGGTTGCCTACCCTATAAACGGGTCCCTATGGCATGTGTGTAGAGCAAAGTCGCACTTTCACCTTCATGGTGCTCTAATTAAAAACGAAAGACGCTCCCCTTTGACTTAAATCCGCATAGCCAAAAGGCATGTGAGCTTGGCTTGTCCAAGTGTCATTAGTAACAACAACAACAACAGAAGAAAGGACAGAGAGAACAGAGAAGGAAAGTAACATCCATGCCCGAACCGGGATTCGAACCCGGGACCCACAGCTCAGGAGTCAGGAACGCTAACCACTCAGCCATCGGTTTGCATACAATCAGAAATAAGGAATTTAAATAAGCAATATATATTGTTCACCAACATGTATTTTCGGTATACTGAATTCATAAGTAGCTTTCATCTCATATGAATGTAATGTATTGAAGAATTATGATAATATTTTATACTTCAGATTTGCAGATAGGCATCGGTAAGACCAATATAAACAGAAACATCAAATTAAAAGTAACTTAAATCGAATTATCAACTTTTAATATGAGATGAAGAAATAAATTGAAACAAGGAAAAGTTTTCAATTAATAGGGCACAGTACACTGATTGTTCCAGAATAGACTTTCGAATCCCATTTTGGCTATTTTTTTAAGTTTTCTCTTGACTTGAAGGCAAAAAGAATATATGTCTGTCTTCTTTCTTCATAATTGCCCAAAACGTTTGCTTACTTATTCTCTCTATTTTCTAAATTCCTCAGTAAAAGATTAAAATTATTTATTAGCAGTGTAGTCTTTATAAGTTAAGATAATATATTCTAATTTTATTTTCATAAAAATTCAAGGCACTGAAAATTGAAATTATAAAACATTTATGCATTTTATTTAGGAAAATGACCTAATTAAAGAAAAATATGTTTTGTTATATTTAGTTAATAATATTCAATTAAGTATAACTCAAGAAAAATGCTGAATGATTGAAAAAAATAAATTTTCTGTTTAATACAATACAATTTAAATTTCAATTATCAATAAAAAATTTTAAAAATAAAAAGAAACTAAGCAATATAAATGCTTTGTAAAGAAAATTTTTTGAAATTTATTAAAATAATAATTATTATAGAAAGTATTTTATTTTTTTTACAGATAAATGATAATCAATCAAGAAATATTCTATATATAACAGTGTGAATATCGTATTCTGAATATCACTTCCCATTTAAATGATAGTCAATTCCCTAAATTTAATGTCTGCATTAAAGATCATGGTTTCCATAAATATATTCAAGAGAATCTAAAATGTTCCCAGAAATTTAATTTAACTATTACAAGGGTTTCAATGAAACAAAAAAATGAAATTTCAAACCGAAATTTCTGCTGTAATTTACTTTCTTATTTGGAATTTTACCACCATTTCTCACTATACTTTTGATAAATATATATTTGCTTCGACAAAACTGCAGAAAAAAGTGGAAAATTCTTTTTTAATGTAGATGATACAAAAGTTAAACAGATATGTTATATTAAAATATTTTATGTAAATAAATAATATGTGAAAATTACATTTACAACATTATATTATTTTATTTAGCTAATACTGGTTTTTTAAATATATTTTCTATTTGTATTCAACTCATTTCTGTATCTAAATTTTCAATGCTACATAAATTTTTATACACTTGAGATAATTTTACTTGTTTACTCATTTCTATATACACATATTTAGCAGGTTTCTAATGTATTTCTTTTTTTAACATTTTAGAAGTTTGGTGAGGAAGAGTGTGGTAATCTATTTTATTATATTAAAAACTTGAAATAAAAATAAGAAAAGTGATTGTTTACAAATATTGGAACTATTAATTTAGAATCCTATTAATTATTGAAATTTTTGAAAATTTAAATCACCCTTGCCGATTTTAGCTAACTATAAAGTGGATTTTTGCCTTGTATTTTTCAATTCGCTTTTTCTTCTCTTCTGTTGCCAACTTTTTAATGGCTTGAATTCATGGAAAACTGCTTATCAAACCGATGCTTTACTTTTTATATAGGAAATCTTTGTTGTTGTCGTGTGCAACTAGGATGGCAATATGGGGTGTGCTGTTCCACTTTTTCAACTGAACCATATTTTGGTGTGGAGTCCGACTACCACAGTACACACATGCCATAGGGACCCGTTTATAGGGTAGGCAACCATTTACAACACATTCATACAAGGGAAGGACAAAGACAGGATAGATAGAGAGAGATAGTACATCCATGTCCGAACAGGGATTCGAACCCAGGACCTCCCTATCCGTAGTCAGGCACTCTGACCACTAATAGGAAACCGTTTTATTAACAATATGAACTTCAACAATATTCTCACCTTGTTTGTTGCCGCTGAAAGAAAGCGATTTGACAGCTAATTCCTCAACAAGTCGGATTTAAGACACTGTCTCAATACTATGTTGTATTTATTTATGTGTGACGTATAGATGAAACGTTATTTGACTTCATGAATAATTTAAACCAATCAGAATTGAAAAAAAATGGCGTAATCATGTTCTCAACTGGAAAGAAAGAAGTAATCACTTTATGGTTGAAAATTAAGCAAATAAGGAATATGAATAAATGTATACAGTTAGATACATATACATGCAATTCACTGGATATAATAATTTTTTCATAAATATTGTATTGAATAGACATAACAGCATTCGGGCTTAGGATTCAAGTTAACCAGTGGTGGTGGAGGCAGATGATTGAAGCAAAGTACTTTACTTTCTTTATTTATTACTGCAAAAGTTATTTGTGGATTTTATCTAAAATTGTAGGAAAAAATTGACAAAAAATATAGAGAAACATTATATATAGGACACAAAAGCTAAAAAAATATATTGTTGGATGTTATAAGCAAGTTTCAACATTTTTTAAATAAAAAATGTAGTTACAACTCTACTATAGAACTCTTATGCAACTTTGATGTAGCAGAATAATAATATCCTTTGAAAAATGTAGAGTCAAGAAAAATTAAGAATGTAACTTCACATTTATAATTTAAAGTTGTTTTATTTCCTTAATGTGAGCCGAGTGGGCACTCAAATAGTTAACGATATGTGACCTTAATTTCAATATTCTCTAAATTTCGATTTTCACTTCATGTGTAGATGCTTGTGCAATAAGTGCCGGTTCAGCGGGGGAAAAGAACAAACTAAGCTATTTATTTATGTTAATTGATGCTGTAATTCTATTTTGAGGGTTTTTCTTGCGTTTTTGTTTTTGTTTTTAAAGCAAAAAAATATATTTTTCAACCAATAGAACATTTTCATTTTATTGCGATTTATGGAAGAAAAAACATTTCCTTGAAAAAGTAAAAGAACATTTGCTCTAAACTTTATGTAAGGTCAGGAAACATGGGTTGTTGTTGATACTAATGACACTTGGACAATCCAAGCTCGCTCTGCCATTGGATATGCGAGTTTAAGTCAATTGGGAGCGACTTTCGTTTTAACCAAAGCACCACGAAGGTGAAAGTACGACTTTGCTCTACACACATGCCATAGGTACCCGTTTATAGGGTAGGCAAACATTCACACCTCATTCATACAAGGAAAGGACAAAGACAGGATAGATAGGGAGAGAAAGTACATCCCTGCCCGAACCGGGATTCAAACCCAAGACCTCCTTATCCGCAGTCAGGCACGCTGACCACTAGACAAGTTGTGCTGCTTCGAAACATGAGTGATTACAATAAGTAGTTTATAGACACTTTCCATATGTGTAAAAGGAGAATTGAATCAAAAAATTACATGATTTGGGGTTCGGGAGAGAGAGAAATTTGAGAAAAAGTGATTTACAAAGTTGTAGAGCATCCTCGATTTAATACGATAAGATACCTTGTAGACATTAATGTGGAGAATACAGCGGTTAAAACGCGAATTTGTTGTTTCGTGCTGTGATATAACAAAATGATCTAAGAAAGAAAAAAACAGATAGTTATAACAATATACTTTATTTAAGGTGTTCAAACATGTACTTAATGTGCCATTGTAAAATATTGGGCCTATCAGCTTGTTATTGTAAATTGTGCACCAAACGTTAATAGCATACCGCATTTGATTTGTCGACGAAACATTTAGGATTTTCCAGCGCACAGTAATGGGTACTTTGCCTATTGTACATGCCATTCCGTGAAAAGCATGCCTCATCCGTCCACATTATATTTGCCAAGAATGTTGGCTGGGCCTATATCTGATTCATGAAAAAGTTGCACCATGCATAGAGTCGCTCGACCTCTTCGTCCACTAAAACCTGTTCAGGCGTTGGTCGGTATGGAGGAGCACCTGATTCATTTAGGATTTTCCAAACCTGACTTTTGGAGAGACCACATTGTTAACTGATCTCTCTTACACTGCATTTCGGATATGCGAGGGCATATTCTAATACCTCATCCGGTTCAACTTGCCGTCCTGTCTTAACTGGTCTGCCAGATCGAGGTTGACTAGTAACGCAACCTGTCTCCCTTAAACTTTTTACAACAGTTAGGATGGTTTGATAAGAAGGATGCGGGGGCCTGCAAGTAAACGTAGGTGGTACAACCTTGCTGCTGATCGTGCCTTGCGTCGAAATTCACCGTTCAGTAAAACCATCTCACAATACTCAGCTTTGGAATACTCAGCCATGACCATGAGCATCACCATACTACAGCCCCAAGAAGATGTCTCTTTTATAGCTGTCTCATGGGAACAGGTTTGACGTTTATTACGTATTTACATACTGCATACAAATTGTTGGAATTATTTTTAATACTTCTGTTCTTCCTATTTTGAAATAAAAATGAAAAATGTAATCACGAAAATGCGCGGTGAAAGAAAACGATTTTTTGTTTTTTTCAAATAAGCACACGTACGACGTGCCACGTCACAGCACGAAACAACAAATGCGCGTTTTAACCATTGTATTCTTCACTTTAATGCCTACAAGGTATCTTTTCGTACTAAATTGAGGATGCTCTACAATTTTGTAAATCACTTTTTTACATATCTCGTTCCGTTTTCGAGATACGAATGCTAACTCCACAGTTTTCCACCAGGTGGCGCGGTAGGTGGTTTCATTCAGTAGTGCATGGCTACTTTACTATACCTAGACACCAATTTTATGAATATAGCAGCAGCCGTTCCGAAGTTAAGAGGGTGGCAAGGGACTTTAGTGTGTGTGTGTGTGTGTCTACAGCACTGAATCAAAATCCATAGCAATAAAATATTTCTGAACTTTCGAAAATATCTTGAGATAGCATTTAATATCAAAACCAAGTTAGGTAGAAGCTTTTCAAGCAATAAAATATGCTTCAGTAATTTCTTGTAGTTTTGAAAATTTCACCAACTGCAATAATGTCAGTATATTTTAATGGTAATATTAAAGGAAGCCTCAGATTACTTTAATGATCAAAGAAATTTATAGCAACTAAAATTAAGTTTATATTTTTAAATAATAAAATTCTCCTAAGTTGTATATTATTTATATATGATGTAATGAAGCATCTTTCAAAAAGAAGAGATGTACATTACCCATTCAGGAGGTTGTCCATAAGCTTCAATGTAGTCCTTCCCGTGTGGTGTCTTAAGGTGCATTGGAGCGAGCAATGGCGATTTATATCCAAGCATGCAGAATTGTCCTTGGAATGATAGCTCGGTTCCTTGTCCTCCTTTTCTAACTGCTAAACATTCTTCAAAATCTCCATAATCTATTTTACTTCCCATTATAAATCCGCCTGGCAGTCGGGCTGTTGCATCGACCACTAAAAATATAAAACAATATTTTTAAATTAGAAATTGTAAAGAGATACTTTAATACATATAAGAAACATGACTTACTTAAAAGATTTTTTCTAATAAAAAATAATAATAAAATGAATGAGGTGAGAAGTCCCATGTTTAAAACTTCATTATGTCGAAATCAATGCTAATATGAGAATTATTTTCCTTTTGTAGATAAAGCGATCCACTGCATAACTCACTAATATTTTATGATGACTGAAGCTGTTATGTTTGTTAGGTCTTTATGGGCATAGGTATTATTTAGGAAAAACATATAGACATATACTGTAAATTAAAAAAAAAAAGCTATCGAAGGTTTCTGAGAAATAGTAACAGAAATCACATTAGGTTTATGTACTTTTAAAAGGAAAATCATGTAAATTTGATGAATTGGATAATTAAAAAAATTATTTGCATTAGTAGCTAATCAATATAAAATCTAAATGCCATTGTGTACTAACATAGTTAGCTACAATTAATGAAACTTTCCTAATTATATGTCTCTCTCTCTCTCCATGTAAATATAACATATCTGAAAACCATAAGAGCGAAAACAATTTTATGTCTGAAAAAAATTCGCGACCTTCTTTATCATACGTATTCTGTTATCAACTAAATTAAAATAAGAACTAGGTATTTTTCATGACTTCTTCTTCTTCTTAGAGTTGGGTTTGTATGTCATTGGGCACCTCTGCTTTTATCAGCATTTTGTACTATTAACTCCAAACCCAATGTTTCCTAGTTCCAGTTGCTCGGGTCACCCACTTTATTAATAAAGTCCGATAACCCTTTAATGGAGTCTAAGTGTAACTCTCTAGTATGGATGATTTTTAATGACTTAGTAACTGAAAGTAACAAATCATTAATAAGGAACTTATAAAATGATTAATAAGGCTCCCCACAGTGGATCAGTAACTTTATGCCCCTGAAATCATTAAAGTGACGCATCATTTACTGCGCTAGGGTAACCAACCACATGTTGACTACTCACTGTGAGATCACTGGAATACTGAACCTCCCTGGGTTTGGGACGTATCCACGTTAACTGTTAATGTCCGAAGCCTTTCCGGTTGAAGAGAAGAGGGTGTCCGCTCAGGTTTGACCTCGATACCTGACCGTGTGTCAGAATTGCGAAGTGTTTGGTGAAGATTCCAAACGCAAGAATGTTAGGTATGTATACAGTTGAGATTTTTGTTGAAATAGTTATCAAACATTCAAAAAGTGCCAGTACACCATATACAAATAATATATATTATACAGAATGAAGAATAGGGTAAGCTATGTATATAAAAGTTTTGTTATTAGTGAATTTGCAGCTGTTCTCTTGATTGTGGTATTGTTTAGCTCTCTTAGTTAAGACCTTTCAGATTCTGAAGATGCAAATATTTGATGATTGTTTTCATTTGAAACTCACGAGTCGAGTCATATTATTAGATGTGAGTAAATTTTGATTATTTTCACTGCTGTTGCACCAGCATGCTTCTATGTACCAACACTTGAATTGAGTACCAGCACCAGTACCAACACAGACAGACGCAGCCGTGTGGAGTCTTCGTGATTTTGAAGTAGGAACCAAGAAGAAGACCTCTAATACTTGGCCTACCACCCCCAAAAGTATCATTTCACTTGGAGGACATTGCGACTACGCCAAGTCTTACCATGAACCAGACGCCATAAGTGAACACAATGGATCTTCGGTTAAGCCTGGATTCGAACTCACAACCTTCTTATATTGAGAAGGACGCCTTAAGCAACCAGGCCACCAATGCCTATGTGCAATTCCTTTCTTAAGGTATCAATAGCGTGAATGAGACTTTCGATGTTTGTCTATCGTTTAATGAAGAAGATATTTCTTTTTGCTGTAATCTGTTCGTGTTAACTACTTTAAAAGTAATATTCATATTGTTGTAGAATGCAATGGAAAGGGTTATATCTGAATTCACATTCTCATCATTTGTCTGACAATTTGACAAGGTCATTGAGAGAATATAGTATTTTTGACATAAGTACAGTTTAGAGTGTACTACTTCACTCTTTTTTATTCTCTTGGATATTGATTGTAATTTAATAATTTTAATGTTTATCAAGCTTTTGTTACGACACTTATCTTTATTTTCCTTCATAATTATCAAATTACTCTACTTAGAGTCAGATTTAGTGCACACTTTTAGAAATTCTTTAAAAAAAATTTATACAACTATGCCGATAACTATACATTTGATGTTTAAATTTTATATAACTTTTAATTTTTAATATCATACTCTTCGAGACAGCTTACATAAATCAGTACATTTATCGAAAAGATTTTTCTAAATAGTTCTACAGTAGTTTAAATCGTTCGGGGAGTAGAGATGCTTATAAGCACATAATTAAATGCACTTTTGCAGTTTCTCATTGTGCATGATTTCTTTTGCAATGATGTCTGAATTGTATACATTCATTTTCTGTCTTAATACTTAAAATTTTATGATCTGAATATTATCAAATAGCATTGGAATAATGTAATTTTCTTTAAAAAAAGAAAGATTGTTAGAGTTAAAATTATAGATAAAAATAAAAATTCACTCAAAGTACTGGCAAATTATTTAATTAGTAATCGACATTTTTTCAAGGTAATTAAATTCAAAGACTAATTAAAATAAAAAAAACATGTATCACATCGTTCAGTTATGATGACTATTATATTTCATTGCTACGCAACAAATGTAATCAAATTTTAAAATTGTACAAATGCCAAAATGATAAAACTAGTTTGATTTTGTTTTATTTTATGATATAGTCAAGAATTTTGTAAAGCTAAAAGCATATTAGGATTTGAACCACAAACTTTTAAATAAATAGAAGAGTAAACACATAATTTTCTCAGCTAAAGACTACGATTTTTATGCATGCATATATATATATATATATATATATATATATATATATATATATATATATGCCCGGTGGCTTAGTGGCAGCGTTTCACGCTCCCATGACACAGGTCCGAGGTTCGATCCTCGGAGCTGGGCAAGGTTGACTCAGCCTTTCATCCCTCAGAGGTCGATTAACTGAGTACCAAGCATGTTTGGGAACTAAACACTGGGGGTCTTACGTTAGGCAGACCACCTAACTGGGACATATGCTTCACACCCCAGGGCTCTCGGTCATGAAAACAGTTATGGTCACGATAGGCCTTGGCCCTCATGGGCTGTCGTGCCATGGAGTTTTTTATATAGGACTGGCGATAAAATACTCCAAGTGGGCTTACTGCTTCACAATAGACGTAAATTTCGATTGATGTCGGAACGTAACTGGGTACATGAGCTAAATTTGTTTTGTTTTGCTGGTAATCCATGAAGTATTTGTTTAGTAATTTGCTTATATTTGATTACAGTTCAAACTTTTGAAGTGGATGATTTAATGTTAATATTTTGAATTTTTTTTTGAATGCTAAGATTTCGGGTATTAGCTTGCAGTGAATTTTTTTTAATTTTAAGCTTCTTAAGAGTAAAATTATTTTGAAAGTTTATAAAATAAAAATTAATTTTTATTTTGTTTTCAACATATTGAATTATAATTTCGTATTTACTATTTTCTTCGTGGCAAATTATATGGTTATATGGCAATATATATATATGGCCATATAATCATTCTGAGAACATCGTGGAATACCGATGATTCTCTGAGCAATGATTAGGTTACTCATTTCATGTTTTTAATTATTATTGCTGCGGCCCAACTTGTCTAGAGGTCAGCGTGCCTGGCTGCGGATAGGGAGGTCCTTGGTTCGAATCTCGGTTCGGTCATGGATGTACTTTCTCTCTCTTTCTATCCTGTCTCTGTCCTTTCCTTGTTTTAATGGGTTGTGAATGATTGCTTACCCTATAAATGGGTACCTATGGCATGTGTGTACTGAGGAAGTCGGACTCCATACCTAATTATGGTTCAGTTGAAAAAGTGAAGCGACGCACCCCATAATGCCATCCTAGGTGGCATACGACAACAACTATCAATATTGCTGTTGTATGTAATATTTCATGTTATGTGTGACGCCCAATGTGTCTAGTGGTTAGCATGCCTGACCGCGGATAGGGAGGTCCTGGGTTCGAATCCCGGTTTGGGCATGGATGTACTTTCTCTCTTTCTATCCTGTCTCTGTCCTTTCCTTCTTTAAATGGGTTGTGAATGGTTGCCTACCCTATAAACGTGTTTCTATGGCATGTGTGTACTAAGGAAGTCGGACTCCACACCAAAAAATATGGTTCAATTGAAAAAGTGGAGCACTGCCCCCATATTGCCAGCCTAGCTGGCACACGACAACAACATTTCATGTTATGTATTAAGTATTGTTTTTAAATATTTGCTATTAGATTTATTTAGTTTGTTAATGTTGAGATTAATTTGAAAGTCTAGTTTTCTTATAAGTATGTTTACGTTTTACATTTAAGTAATTGCCCGTATTAAACTGGGGTTAAATTGCACAACAGTGTTGTTTTAAGGTGGATGCCAGTGTGTTAAAATTCGAGTTTTCATAAAAATGCATTTTATTTACGTTTCAGATTTAGCTTTATTGCGCCATCATCAAGCGTTGTAGACTGCGTGATACTTAGTTTATATTTGTTTTCCATTGTGTGAGATTAGCTTTTCGTCATAAAAATTTTAATTCTGTAGGAAGTAGCTATAACGAAATATTCGAAATTTTGATATTTGAAATTTAAAATAACACAGAATTTAAAAGTTAAAGTTCGTGTGCAATCTGTGCGCAACCGGTATTAGCGCTTAGTGACGTAATTTAGGTTGGAGAGATAAGTATGCAGAGCTGGGCGCTAAAATTGGATATCTGCAAAATGTTAGTCTTTTACCATTTTCTCAAATTACAATGTGAATAAGATTCGTAATATGGTATTTTTATATTTTTAGGAATGCAATAAAAGTTAAAAAAAATAAAACTTTGATTATCCATGTGATTATTTCAAATAGTTGTAAAATCTATTCATCAGAAAGTTACATCCATAATCATCTTAACAATATTATTTTATAATATTCGAAGAAAAATTGTTATCAAGTTCTCAATTATTTCGAAATGTGCTTTTTATGAGTTTCAAACTTTAAATGGGACATTTTATTATGATATGTTTCATTAAAAATTTCTCCTTTTACAGCCAAGCCTTTTTACTGTTTTTTATTGGTGTACAGTCAGACCTCCTGTAACGCGGTACTCTTACAGTGCAGTTTCCGTTCAACAACGTCCCATCAGTTCTTTCCGTGCACCCAATGAATGTTTTTAACTGAATAAGTTTATATAAACATTCAAGCTTATCTCTTAGCCGTTTACGGCATCGGTTTTAGTCGTCTCAGAGCTCTTTCACAGTATGTCTTGTTGGTGACCAATTCTTTCTAAAATTTTATCTGCACCGTCCATTCGCTTAGCTTTTTGCTGCCTAATGTTTGGTTTATAATTGGACATTACACAATTGTAATTGTAATTGTAAAACAAACTGTAAAAAATAATAAAATAAAAAAATGTATCAGAACCGTGTCATCAGCTTGCGCGGAAATTAAACCACCAACGCTTAATGCGTGTTGGAAACCTCTTTTACCCCAAATGGTTTCAGCAATACAAGATGATTCTACAATTTCACTCCCAAGTACAGAAATAGTAAACATTGCTTTTCGTTTAAGCGATGAAGAATTTGCAGTAAACCATCAGGAACAAGTACTCGGGGAAGAAACTTTAGATGAGGTTATGAACTGATGGAATTAATTGAAGTACCCGCCTCAAATGCATTGGTAAACGAAAATAAGGAAGACGAATGGGTGCCAAATCTCAATTTACAAGATGTGAAAAAAGGGATAAATTTGGCTTAAGAATTAGAACTTCATTTCATTCAAACTGATCATTTAACGGTGCGCAGCGCAAAGTTTAAAAGAGAATTAAGAAATTGCTTAGCTCTCTAACGAGAGGTTTTAGTAGAGTTAGAAAAAAAGCTACAATCGAAAACCAATGTGAAGATGAACCAAGTGAGGAAGACATTTTGCCCATTAAAAGAAGGCGAGTTAGGCGACTCATATCTGACAGCGAGTATGAGTGTTGAAAGATAACATAATTTTAATAGTCTTTCTTGTTTTTGTTGGAAAACAGTTTTTGTTTCATTTTTTTATCCTTTCCTTATATGAACCCTTCAATTGAATACAAATAATTTATAATTTATATTGTCTTTTGTATTTATTGGTCTCCATATAACGCTGTACGAATGATGTGATTTGTACTAATTCTGAGTTTCTTATAGCACGGTTTCCATACAACGCGGTAGACAGTTTTCATAGAACGCTCTGCGAATTAGCCTGGTTTGTACGGTTAAATCCGAGTTACTTATAGCAAGGTCCATATAACGCGGTACGCACTCATAGCAGGGTTGACTGTATTGGGTTGGCAACTAAGTTCCTGCCGTTTTTGTAAGTTGGAAAAATCTGTATTACTTTTTAAATTCTTGTGGCACGAAGTCTTACATCATTCGAAATATAATAGATTGTTCTACATAAATATATATGTTTCGTTGTTATTAAGATTCATTTTTTCGTCATTTACAAATAATTAACATGGAATGTCAAATTGAGAATAATGAGCATTTTTGATACCTCCTTCTGTTTTGCCTTTAATCAAGGTTCCAGTGCCGCACAAGCTGCTTGCAATACTTGTGCTGTGTTTGGAATGGGTTCTGCGGCTGAAGAAACTATCCTTGATTGGTATGGAAAGTTCAAAAAAATAATTTTGACCTCAAAACCGCATCTCTTTTAGACCGTTCAGTTAAATTCGACGAAGAACGATTGAAAAACCATTTGCATAAAAATTCCACGTCAAACAAAGAGGGAACTGGCAAAGACAGTGGATTACTCCCACATTACTGTAGAGAAGCATCTTCACTTAAGAGCAAAGTTCTTAGGTGTGGAGCATGGGTGCTTGTGACACTTTAATTGTCACCAACAAAAACAACGATCCACAACCTTTGCGGGTTTGCTCGCTCATCGCCGTCCAAGTCATGAGCACAAAGAATGATTTTTTCACCGAATCTTTATATGAGAAATGGTGCTTCGATTAAAGGCCAAAAAAAAAAAAAAGGAGGTGTAGAAAATGCTCATTCCTCTTAACTTGATATTCCATTTTAATGATCTATAAATAACAAGAAAATTTATCTTAGTAACAACGAAACATATATTTAGATAGAACAATGTATTCTCAGAATGATGTACAATCTCATGCCAAAAGTATTTAATGTCATAGATTTTTCCAATTAAAAAAATGGTGAGAACTTAGTTGCCAACCCAATAAACAGAAATAGATGGTCTAATAGTCAATCTGTATTCACGTTATTCAATTTTAATTCAAATGAAAATTTTTACTAGAAAGCTTACTAATAATTTTGTAGTTGTTATGTAGTTAGGCAATGTTATTTTTACTGATTGATGATAGAATTATTCTTTTTTATAATCGGGAACTAAAAAAGCTAGTTTACGAAATTTTAGCTGTTTAGGATGCAAAAAAACATTATTTTTCAACAATTATAATTATTATCAGTTAACCTTTTAAAAAGTTAAAATATGAAATAAAAAAAGAATTTTCTTGATTTATAAATTAATTCAGTTTACTTCCAACTAAAGTACAATTAGTCATCATTCATTGTTTCAATCACGAAATTACTAAAATAAAAGATATATGAATTAAAGTTAACTTATTTTTCTAGATTACTCAGATTAGTATAACTATAATTTCCAGCTTCAATATTTCATTACATTGGAATATTTCAAACTTTTAAGTTTTAATTTTGTTTAAAAAATATTTATAATGTGATTCTATATCAGGATTAAAATAATTTACCAATGCTTTCAAAATAATTTATCCAATAACATAACAATAATAAAATATAACCGATAATAAGTAGCACAATAGATATAAAATTTATATTTTAACAATGCTATTTCTATAGAGAGAATAGTCAATAAACAAGTGCGTGAAGTAGAGATCTGCGCATATAAAACAGAATAGAGAATATCAGTATAATTTAATGCATCGTTAAAGATGAAATAAAATTATATGCAAATCGCTTTTTAAGATGTGCTTTCAATATAATTTTGGTACAAATACAATAATGGACTTCAGAACTTTTAAGTAAATTTAAATTAAATACATATAGCACTTACGCTAATCATATTAATTTCATAAAATTATAACCTACAAATGCTTATTGGCTTGATTGTATGAGTTGACTCTATATTATATATAGAGTGATTACTACTGTTAAGAAAAGAAGCCAGAAAAATTTGAATATTGTGAAGTGTAGTATTTACTTAATTTGAATTGCCCAGGGCTCCCACTTTTTTATTCCTTCTGTGTAAGCCATCAAGCTTTTTGTACACTAATCACTGGCATTTACGGATGAAAGAAAATTTAGCAATTGTGGCTCAACATTTCTCATTATTCTGTTGGTAAAATTTTTAGCATCTGCCATGAAATTTTTCCAGTTGACATTGTCATCAATTTCCCATACAAAATCTCTGTGAACAATCCCATCATCTTGAATATAAGTTATATTGTTTGAATATAGTAAAAGTAAAGTACTCAGTATTTTCCACATATTTTTAATAAGCAAAATGACTGTTAAATAATTTATTTACTAAAAGTAATCTAACTTCTACCGGAAGGATTTCTAAGTGAAGTAGCACAGAGGATTCACATTACATCATATATTGGTATTACTTTTAATACTGCCAATTTTATTAGACTCTGCTGGAGAGAAAAACCGAACCTGAATCAATAAAACCAAAGAAGTTTAAACAGTCTGATTAAAAGGAAGTAAAATTGGGAAACAGTCTTTCCTTCAGGGAAGGTAGTTAAATATCAATAAAGCTGTCTAGAACTTGTAAATTAAGTTAATTTTCCGCAAACATTTGACGAAATATTCAAGGAAAATCTGTTAATTATATATTTTCATGTAGTTATGTTTACTGAAAGAATCCTTTTTTGTTCAGCTATTTTATATTTTTAATCTGCCAGAAAGTTATTCATTTATTGCAAAAACTAGATTGAAAAGCTAAGGAATGTATATAAATTCAACAACTAAGCAGCTTATCTGAAAATTCTTATGAATCTATTGAAGAATGCTTAACTATATAAATTACAATATTTAAGAAATAAAATATATTTTTATTGCTTAGCGTACTTAACTAGTAAACATTGTTCAGAGATGACCTTAGTTATAAGTTTTTAGGGAAGAGTATCAAAACATAATTCTTAAAGGAGATGTTTGTTAAAATAGATTAAAATTTTACTTATTAAAGAAAAATTCTTTTCTTTTAAAACAGTATTGCCGGAAATTTTGGTATTTATGATATTTTTGCATTTAATATAACTTAAAAATGCTACAATTAATTTTAAGTTCTTTGTAGTTCTTTGTGATAACAGCCAAAGAATTATGGAATTTTAACTTATCAGCTAATCACATCTGTTAAATCAAATGCATTTCTATTTTAGATGAAGAAACTTTTGGAAAGGATATTTTTTTCTATCTTAGTATTCATAATGCGTATTTACGATGCGGATATTCAAATCACCTTTCAATGGAAGGTTACCCTCATGAAAAAATTATAAACTTTCATTTTTATTAAATTGTAATTTATGAACACTTAAGATTTTATGAACTGCAGTCTGATTATGAACATATTTTCTAAGACACATAATTTTAGTTCATATTTACGAGTTAAAAAATTTTGATTCTGATGCAGTTCCTATGGAAATATCAGAAGTTTAAACTATTGACAACATAATGAGTAAAATTGAGATAGTATTTTTAGATATTGCAGAGGCTTAAATCTTATACAATTTATAACTCTCTGCTTATGGTAAGCCCTTCTTATTTATATTACTTCTTTATTAATATAAGGTGAAACATCAACAGTAATAAAATAAATTGCTGTAATTATTTAAAAAAAACACAAAGCCTTTAATAAGCAATCAGTTTACATTGCCTCAAAAATAATTTATAAATAATTCATTTCAATTCCTCGTAAGTTTACTTTTAACGCCTCTTAATTTATTTTTCAGTCTTCATTCATATTTGTAGCCTCCCTATTCACATGCATGTCTCGTTCTTGTAAAGTACACTTCTGGCGACCGTAAATGCAGCACTCTGAAGGAACCATACAAAATAACATGAAATTTACATAAGCGGAAGTGAGGTTTGCTAATGATTAGAATTTCAGAGTAGAGACGCTCATCACGCGCACCTGTAGTGCCACTTCAAAGCGCTATTTAAGGCTTGGAGATTTTGAAGATTTTAAGTACAATTGTGTTTTTCTTGTGGTTTTTTTTAAACGATCAATTATGCCTTATAGAAAACAGCAATCATTTTTTGATCAAGTATCCGAGTTCGACAGTGGAAGGATAATGGCCTGCCAAGATTGCGGATTACCTTTCATGAAAATCAGTAGTCGCATTGGAGGAAACCAAACAACACTGTAATGTGGATATATGATAGTTGAAGAAGGGTACGACGGAACGACGTGTTCGACCGCATCCACCGCAGTGCACCCTTCACGTGATAATAGGCAAATAGTGCGCATAGCAGTGACGGGTCACTTGCCACATCACAAACAATAGCACAGCGCATTCAGTCTGCAACGCATCATCCAGTGTCTGAGCGTACGATTCGACGCCGTTTACAGCAGAGTGGTCTGTCCACAAAACGTCCATTGTTTCGTCTACCCTTGACGCAGAGCCACAAACGTCTCCGCCTATAATGGTACTATAAAAGAAGGATGTGGACGGCAGAATGGAATGAAACTGTCTTTATTGACGAGTCACGCTTCTGTCTGTAACACCACGATGGTTGCATTCGAGTCTGGAGACACCGTGGAGAAAGGATGCTGAACAGCTGCGTTATGCATTGCCAAACTGGACCTGCACCGGGTATGATATCATGGAGCGGTATTGGATATCACTCTCGAACTCCTCCAGTCTGCTAATACTTTAAACATCCCGCACTACATGTCTGAGGTGTTGAAGCCAGTTTTCCTTCCTTACCTTCATGGCTTGTCCACAGCCATATTTCTTCAAAATAATTTCAATATATATGGCAATACGTGATTTCAAAATACGTGGCACACATTGTCCAAGGGTTCTATGTCAATCACCAGATTGAATTGCTTCCCTGGCCGACTTGCTCTTCCTATCTTTCGCCGATAGAAAACATATGGTCCATGGTTGCTCAACGATTGACCCAGATTACATCCCAGATCAACTTTAGAAACGTGTGGAAGTTGCTTGGTCTGCTGTGTACCTCAGGAACACAGCCAAAGTCTGCGGGAAACATGGTTTAAAAATAATAATAAAAGATAATGCTTAAGTATTTCTCAAGCTTTTTGTTAGACCGTGCAAAATCAGCATAATATTCCTGTATGTAAAGTCAAAATGAATAGCTTGTGAAGGACTTGGCCGCGCCAGCAAGTAAATGTCTTCTTGCAGGTGCCGAGACAAGGGCCAAAGTTTCTCATTTAATCCACCTTATTCTTTCATCTTAACGAAGTAGTATAGTACTGTACAACATGTGACTTCTTATCAATCACTTTTTATCACGTGACATCTTATCAAGGTACTGTACAGCAACTGACTGACCTCACATCACGAATCATATCATGAATGGAGGCTTTTTGATAGTACTGCATCACTCGCTGGGCAACTAGTTTGCAATCAATGAATTAAAATAAAAATAATTAAATAAAAAAGTATGGGTATTGTTTAAAGCGTGTTAAACAGTGTGTTTCATTTTACAAAAAATATCAGTGTGTAACGTTTTAAAAATCTTTTCCCAGGGGTGAGTTGCTGTATTTTTATAAATAGAATTTCATAATTTAAAGTTAATAAAACCATTATAAATTATTATCACCCTTTATTTCAATTTCACATTTAAAATATTAAACCAACTTGTTTTATAAATATTTTTAATATTCTATTTTCTATATTTTTTATTTGTTTTGCCCTTAATCTTTTTTTGATATTTCTTACCTAAACTAGTTATCAAATGTAAAATTATGCTACAACAAACTCACTGAATAAATCAATAAGAATAATGAGAGAGCATCATAAAACATTCATATAAAGAAGCAATATTTCAACTTTATATAAATTCCATCATCAATTAAACCAATTGTTCCACCCGCAGTGAATTTGCAGATGTTCTCTTGATTGTGGTATTGTTTAGCTCTCTTAGTTAAGGCCTTTCAGATTAGAAAGATGCAAATATTTGATGATTGTTTTCATTTGAAACTCACGAGTCGAGTCATATTATTAGATGTGAATAAATTTTGACTATTTTCACTACTGTTGCACCAGCATGCTTCTATGTACCAACACCAGTTAGACAGACGCAGCCATGTGAAGTCTTCGTGATTTTGAAGTAGGAACCAAGTAGAAGACCTCTAATACTTGGCCTACCACCTCCAAAAGTGTATCATTTCACTTAGAGGATATTGCGACTACGCCAAGTCTTAACATGAACCAGACGCCATAAGTGAACACGATGGATCTTCGGTTAAGCCTGGATTCGAACTCACAACCTTCTTATATTGAGAAGGACGCCTTAAGCAACCAGGCCACCAATGCCTATGTGCAATTCCTTTCTTAAGGTATCAATAGCGTGAATGAGACTTGCGATGTTTGTCTATCGTTTAATGAAGAAGATATTTCTTTTTGCTGTAATCTGTTCGTGTTAACTACTTTAAAAGTAATATTCATATTGTTGTAGAATGGAATGGAAAGTGTTATATCTGAATTCACATTCTCATCATTTGTCTGGCAATTTGACAAGGTCATTGAGAGAATATAGTATTTTTGACATAAGTTCAGTTTAGAGTGTACTACTTCACTCTTTTTTATTCTCTTGGATATTGATTGTAGTTTAATAATTTTAATGTTTATCAAGCTTTTGTTACGACACTTATCTTTATTTTCCTTCATAATTATCAAATTACTCTACTTAGAGTCAGATTTAGTGCACACTTTTAGAAATTCTTTAAAAAAAATTTATACAACTATGCCGATAACTATACATTTGATGTTTAAATTTTATATAACTTTTAATTTTTAATATCATACTCTTCGAGACAGCTTACATAAATCAGTACATTTATCGAAAAGATTTTTCTAAATAGTTCTACAGTAGTTTAAATCGTTCGGGGAGTAGAGATGTTTATCAGCACATAATTAAATGCACTTTTGCAGTTTCTCATTGTGCATGATTTCTTTTGCAATGATGTCTGAATTGTATACATTCATTTTCTGTCTTAATACTTAAAATTTTATGATCTGAATATTATCAAATAGCATTGGAATAATGTAATTTTCTTTAAAAAAAGAAAGATTGTTAGAGTTAAAATTATAGATAAAAATAAAAATTCACTCAAAGTACTGGCAAATTATTTAATTAGTAATCGACATTTTTTCAAGGTAATTAAATTCAAAGACTAATTAAAATAAAAAAAACATGTATCACATCGTTCAGTTATGATGACTATTATATTTCATTGCTACGCAACAAATGTAATCAAATTTTAAAATTGTACAAATGCCAAAATGATAAAACTAGTTTGATTTTGTTTTATTTTATGATATAGTCAAGAATTTTGTAAAGCTAAAAGCATATTAGGATTTGAACCACAAACTTTTAAATAAATAGAAGAGTAAACACATAATTTTCTCAGCTAAAGACTACGATTTTTATGCATGCATATGTATATATATATATATATATATATATATATATATATATATATATAGCCCGGTGGCTTAGTGGCAGCGTTTCACGCTCCCATGACCCAGGTCCGAGGTTCGATCCTCGGCAAGGTCATTGGGCATAGGTTGACTCAGCCTTTCATCCCTGGGTCGATTAACTGAGTACCAAGCATGTTTGGGAACTAAACACTAGGCACTAGGGTCTTACGTTAGGCAGACCACCTAACTGGGACATATGCTTCACACCCCAGGGCTCTCGGTCATGAAAACAGTTATGGTCACGATAGGCCTTGGCCCTCATGGGCTGTCGTGCCACGGAGTTTTTTATATAGGACTGGCGATAAAATACTCCAAGTGGGCTTACTGCTTCACAATAGACGTAAATTTCGATTGATGTCGGAACGTAACTGGGTACATGAGCTAAATTTGTTTTGTTTTGCTGGTAATCCATGAAGTATTTGTTTAGTAATTTGCTTATATTTGATTACAGTTCAAACTTTTGAAGTGGATGATTTAATGTTAATATTTTGAATTTTTTTTTGAATGCTAAGATTTCGGGTATTAGCTTGCAGTGAAATTTTTTTAATTTTAAGCTTCTTAAGAGTAAAATTATTTTGAAAGTTTATAAAATAAAAATTAATTTTTATTTTCTTTTCAACATATTGAATTATAATTTCGTATTTACTATTTTCTTCGTGGCAAATTATATGGTTATATGGCAATATATATATATGGCCATATAATCATTCTGAGAACATCGTGGAATACCGATGATTCTCTGAGCAATGATTAGGTTACTCATTTCATGTTTTTAATTATTATTGCTGCGGCCCAACTTGTCTAGAGGTCAGCGTGCCTGGCTGCGGATAGGTAGGTCCTTGGTTCGAATCCCGGTTCGGTCATGAATATACTTTCTCTCTCTTTCTATCCTGTCTCTGTCCTTTCCTTGTTTAAATGGGTTGTGAATGGTTGCCTACCCTATAAATGGGTACCTATGGCATGTGTGTACTGAGGAAGTCGGACTCCATACCTAATTATGGTTCAGTTGGAAAAGTGAAGCAACGCACCCCATAATGCCATCCTAGGTGGCATACGACAACAACTATTAATATTGCTGTTGTATGTAATATTTCACGTTATGTGTGACGCCCAATGTGTCTAGTGGTTAGCATGCCTGACCGCGGATAGGGAGGTCCTGGGTTCGAATCCCGGTTTGGGCATGGATGTACTTTCTCTCTTTCTATCCTGTCTCTGTCCTTTCCTTCTTTAAATGGGTTGTGAATGGTTGCCTACCCTATAAACGTGTTTCTATGGCATGTGTGTACTAAGGAAGTCGGACTCCACACCAAAAAATATGGTTCAATTGAAAAAGTGGAGCACTGCCCCCATATTGCCAGCCTAGCTGGCACACGACAACAACATTTCATGTTATGTATTAAGTATTGTTTTTAAATATTTGTATTTAGATTTATTTAGTTTGTTAATGTTGAGATTAATTTGAAAGTCTAGTTTTCATATAAGTATGCTTAGGTTTTACATTTAAGTAATTGCCCGTATTAAACTGGGGTTAAATTGCACAACAGTGTTGTTTTAAGGTGGATGCCAGTGTGTTAAAATTCGAGTTTTCATAAAAATGCATTTTATTTACGTTTCAGATTTAGCTTTATTGCGCCATCATCAAGCGTTGTAGACTGCGTGATACTTAGTTTATATTTGTTTTCCATTGTGTGAGATTAGCTTTTCGTCATAAAAATTTTAATTCTGTAGGAAGTAGCTATAACGAAATATTCGAAATTTTGATATTTGAAATTTAAAATAACACAGAATTTAAAAGTTAAAGTTCGTGTGCAATCTGTGCGCAACCGGTATTAGCGCTTAGTGACGTAATTTAGGTTGGAGAGATAAGTATGCAGAGCTGGGCGCTAAAATTGGATATCTGCAAAATGTTAGTCTTTTACCATTTTCTCAAATTACAATGTGAATAAGATTCGTAATATGGTATTTTTATATTTTTAGGAATGCAATAAAAGTTAAAAAAAATAAAACTTTGATTATCCATGTGATTATTTCAAATAGTTGAAAAATCTATTCATCAGAAAGTTACATCCATAATCATCTTAACAATATTATTTTATAATATTCGAAGAAAAATTGTTATCAAGTTCTCAATTATTTCGAAATGTGCTTTTTATGAGTTTCAAACTTTAAATGGGACATTTTATTATGATATGTTTCATTAAAAATTTCTCCTTTTACAGCCAAGCCTTTTTACTGTTTTTTATTGGTGTACAGTCAGACCTCCTGTAACGCGGTACTCTTACAGTGCAGTTTCCGTTCAACAACGTCCCATCAGTTCTTTCCGTGCACCCAATGAATGTTTTTAACTGAATAAGTTCATATAAACATTCAAGCTTATCTCTTAGCCGTTTACGGCATCGGTTTTAGTCGTCTCAGAGCTCTTTCACAGTACGTCTTGTTGGTGACCAATTCATTTCTAAAATTTTATCTGCACCGTCCATTCGCATAGCTTTTTGCTGCCTAATTTGTGGTTTATAATTGGACATTACACAATTGTAATTGTAATTGTAAAACAAACTGTAAAAAATAATAAAATAAAAAAACATTGTATCAGAACCGTGTCATCAGCTTGCGCGGAAATTAAACCACCAACGCTTAATGCGTGTTGGAAACCTCTTTTACCCCAAATGGTTTCAGCAATACAAGATGATTCTACAATTTCACTCCCAAGTACAGAAATAGTAAACATTGCTTTTCGTTTAAGCGATGAAGAATTTGCAGTAAACCATCAGGAACAAGTACTCGGGGAAGAAACTTTAGATGAGGTTATGAACTGATGGAATTAATTGAAGTACCCGCCTCAAATGCATTGGTAAACGAAAATAAGGAAGACGAATGGGTGCCAAATCTCAATTTACAAGATGTGAAAAAAGGGATAAATTTGGCTTAAGAATTAGAACTTCATTTCATTCAAACTGATCATTTAACGGTGCGCAGCGCAAAGTTTAAAAGAGAATTAAGAAATTGCTTAGCTCTCTAACGAGAGGTTTTAGTAGAGTTAGAAAAAAAGCTACAATCGAAAACCAATGTGAAGATGAACCAAGTGAGGAAGACATTTTGCCCATTAAAAGAAGGCGAGTTAGGCGACTCATATCTGACAGCGAGTATGAGTGTTGAAAGATAACATAATTTTAATAGTCTTTCTTGTTTTTGTTGGAAAACAGTTTTTGTTTCATTTTTTTATCCTTTCCTTATATGAACCCTTCAATTGAATACAAATAATTTATAATTTATATTGTCTTTTGTATTTATTGGTCTCCATATAACGCTGTACGAATGATGTGATTTGTACTAATTCTGAGTTTCTTATAGCACGGTTTCCATACAACGCGGTAGACAGTTTTCATAGAACGCTCTGCGAATTAGCCTGGTTTGTACGGTTAAATCCGAGTTACTTATAGCAAGGTCCATATAACGCGGTACGCACTCATAGCAGGGTTGACTGTATTGGGTTGGCAACTAAGTTCCTGCCGTTTTTGTAAGTTGGAAAAATCTGTATTACTTTTTAAATTCTTGTGGCACGAAGTCTTACATCATTCGAAATATAATAGATTGTTCTACATAAATATATATGTTTCGTTGTTATTAAGATTCATTTTTTCGTCATTTACAAATAATTAACATGGAATGTCAAATTGAGAATAATGAGCATTTTTGATACCTCCTTCTGTTTTGCCTTTAATCAAGGTTCCAGTGCCGCACAAGCTGCTTGCAATACTTGTGCTGTGTTTGGAATGGGTTCTGTGGCTGAAGAAACTATCCTTGATTGGTATGGAAAGTTAAAAAAAAATAATTTTGACCTCAAAACCGCATCTCTTTTAGACCGTTCAGTTAAATTTGACGAAGAACGATTGAAAAACCATTTGCATAAAAATTCCACGTCAAACAAAGAGGGAACTGGCAAAGACAGTGGATTACTCCCACATTACTGTAGAGAAGCATCTTCACTTAAGAGCAAAGTTCTTAGGTGTGGAGCATGGGTGCTTGTGACACTTTAATTGTCACCAACAAAAACAACGATCCACAACCTTTGCGGGTTTGCTCGCTCATCGCCGTCCAAGTCATGAGCACAAAGAATGATTTTTTCACCGAATCTTTATATGAGAAATGGTGCTTCGATTAAAGGCCAAAAAAAAAAAAAAAGGAGGTGTAGAAAATGCTCATTCCTCTTAACTTGATATTCCATTTTAATGATCTATAAATAACAAGAAAATTTATCTTAGTAACAACGAAACATATATTTAGATAGAACAATGTATTCTCAGAATGATGTACAATCTCATGCCAAAAGTATTTAATGTCATAGATTTTTCCAATTAAAAAAATGGTGAGAACTTAGTTGCCAACCCAATAAACAGAAATAGATGGTCTAATAGTCAATCTGTATTCACGTTATTCAATTTTAATTCAAATGAAAATTTTTACTAGAAAGCTTACTAATAATTTTGTAGTTGTTATGTAGTTAGGCAATGTTATTTTTACTGATTGATGATAGAATTATTCTTTTTTATAATCGGGAACTAAAAAAGCTAGTTTACGAAATTTTAGCTGTTTAGGATGCAAAAAAACATTATTTTTCAACAATTATAATTATTATCAGCTAACCTTTTAAAAAGTTAAAATATGAAATAAAAAAAGAATTTTCTTGATTTATAAATTAATTCAGTTTACTTCCAACTAAAGTACAATTAGTCATCATTCATTGTTTCAATCACGAAATTACTAAAATAAAAGATATATGAATTAAAGTTAACTTATTTTTCTAGATTACTCAGATTAGTATAACTATAATTTCCAGCTTCAATATTTCATTACATTGGAATATTTCAAACTTTTAAGTTTTAATTTTGTTTAAAAAATATTTATAATGTGATTCTATATCAGGATTAAAATAATTTACCAATGCTTTCAAAATAATTTATCCAATAACATAACAATAATAAAATATAACCGATAATAAGTAGCACAATAGATATAAAATTTATATTTTAACAATGCTATTTCTATAGAGAGAATAGTCAATAAACAAGTGCGTGAAGTAGAGATCTGCGCATATAAAACAGAATAGAGAATATCAGTATAATTTAATGCATCGTTAAAGATGAAATAAAATTATATGCAAATCGCTTTTTAAGATGTGCTTTCAATATAATTTTGGTACAAATACAATAATGGACTTCAGAACTTTTAAGTAAATTTAAATTAAATACATATAGCACTTACGCTAATCATATTAATTTCATAAAATTATAACCTACAAATGCTTATTGGCTTGATTGTATGAGTTGACTCTATATTATATATAGAGTGATTACTACTGTTAAGAAAAGAAGCCAGAAAAATTTGAATATTGTGAAGTGTAGTATTTACTTAATTTGAATTGCCCAGGGCTCCCACTTTTTTATTCCTTCTGTGTAAGCCATCAAGCTTTTTGTACACTAATCACTGGCATTTACGGATGAAAGAAAATTTAGCAATTGTGGCTCAACATTTCTCATTATTCTGTTGGTAAAATTTTTAGCATCTGCCATGAAATTTTTCCAGTTGACATTGTCATCAATTTCCCATACAAAATCTCTGTGAACAATCCCATCATCTTGAATATAAGTTATATTGTTTGAATATAGTAAAAGTAAAGTACTCAGTATTTTCCACATATTTTTAATAAGCAAAATGACTGTTAAATAATTTATTTACTAAAAGTAATCTAACTTCTACCGGAAGGATTTCTAAGTGAAGTAGCACAGAGGATTCACATTACATCATATATTGGTATTACTTTTAATACTGCCAATTTTATTAGACTCTGCTGGAGAGAAAAACCGAACCTGAATCAATAAAACCAAAGAAGTTTAAACAGTCTGATTAAAAGGAAGTAAAATTGGGAAACAGTCTTTCCTTCAGGGAAGGTAGTTAAATATCAATAAAGCTGTCTAGAACTTGTAAATTAAGTTAATTTTCCGCAAACATTTGACGAAATATTCAAGGAAAATCTGTTAATTATATATTTTCATGTAGTTATGTTTACTGAAAGAATCCTTTTTTTGTTCAGCTATTTTATATTTTTAATCTGCCAGAAAGTTATTCATTTATTGCAAAACTAGATTGAAAAGCTAAGGAATGCATATAAATTCAACAACTAAGCAGCTTATCGGAAAAATCCTTATGAATCTACTGAAGAATGTTTAACTATATAAATTACAATATTTAAGAAATAAAATATATTTTTATTGCTTAGCGTACTTAACTAGTAAACATTGTTCAGAGATGACCTTAGTTATAAGTTTTTAGGGAAGAGTATCAAAACATAATTCTTAAAGGAGATGTTTGTTAAAATAGATTAAAATTTTACTTATTAAAGAAAAATTCTTTTCTTTTAAAACAGTATTGCCGGAAATTTTGGTATTTATGATATTTTTGCATTTAATATAACTTAAAAATGCTACAATTAATTTTAAGTTCTTTGTAGTTCTTTGTGATAACAGCCAAAGAATTATGGAATTTTAACTTATCAGCTAATCACATCTGTTAAATCAAATGCATTTCTATTTTAGATGAAGAAACTTTTGGAAAGGATATTTTTTTCTATCTTAGTATTCATAATGCGTATTTACGATGCGGATATTCAAATCACCTTTCAATGGAAGGTTACCCTCATGAAAAAATTATAAACTTTCATTTTTATTAAATTGTAATTTATGAACACTTAAGATTTTATGAACTGCAGTCTGATTATGAACATATTTTCTAAGACACATAATTTTAGTTCATATTTACGAGTTAAAAAATTTTGATTCTGATGCAGTTCCTATGGAAATATCAGAAGTTTAAACTATTGACAACATAATGAGTAAAATTGAGATAGTATTTTTAGATATTGCAGAGGCTTAAATCTTATACAATTTATAACTCTCTGCTTATGGTAAGCCCTTCTTATTTATATTACTTCTTTATTAATATAAGGTGAAACATCAACAGTAATAAAATAAATTGCTGTAATTATTTAAAAAAAACACAAAGCCTTTAATAAGCAATCAGTTTACATTGCCTCAAAAATAATTTATAAATAATTCATTTCAATTCCTCGTAAGTTTACTTTTAACGCCTCTTAATTTATTTTTCAGTCTTCATTCATATTTGTAGCCTCCCTATTCACATGCATGTCTCGTTCTTGTAAAGTACACTTCTGGCGACCGTAAATGCAGCACTCTGAAGGAACCATACAAAATAACATGAAATTTACATAAGCGGAAGTGAGGTTTGCTAATGATTAGAATTTCAGAGTAGAGACGCTCATCACGCGCACCTGTAGTGCCACTTCAAAGCGCTATTTAAGGCTTGGAGATTTTGAAGATTTTAAGTACAATTGTGTTTTTCTTGTGGTTTTTTTTTAAACGATCAATTATGCCTTATAGAAAACAGCAATCATTTTTTGATCAAGTATCCGAGTTCGACAGTGGAAGGATAATGGCCTGCCAAGATTGCGGATTACCTTTCATGAAAATCAGTAGTCGCATTGGAGGAAACCAAACAACTGTAATATGGATATGTGATAGTTGCAGAAGGGTACGACGGACCGACGTGTTCGACCGCATCCACCGCAGTGCACCCTTCACGTGATAATAGGCAAATAGTGCACATAGCAGTGACGGGTCACTTAGCCACATCACAAACCATAGCACAGCGCATTCAGTCTGTAACGCATCATCCAGTGTCTGAGCGTACGATTCGACGCCGTTTACAGCAGAGTGGTCTGTCCACAAAACGTCCATTGTTTCGTCTACCCTTGACGCAGAGCCACAAACGTCTCCGCCAATAATGGTACGATAAAAGAAGGATGTGGACGGCAGAATGTAATGAAACTATCTTTATTGACGAGTCACGCTTCTGTCTGTAACACCACGATGGTTGCATTCGAGTCTGGAGACACCGTGGAGAAAGGGTGCTGAACAGCTGCGTTATGCATTGCCAAACTGGACCTGCACCGGGTATAATATCATGGAGCGGTATTGGATATCACTCTCGAACTCCTCCAGTCTGCTAATACTTTAAGCATTCCGCAATATATGTCTGAGATGTTGGAGCCAGTTTTCCTTCCTTACCTTCATGGCTTGTCCACAGCCATATTTCTTCAAAATAATTTCAATATATATGGCAATACGTGATTTCAAAATACGTGGCACACATTGTCCAAGGGTTCTATGTCAATCACCAGATTGAATTGCTTCCCTGGCCGACTTGCTCTTCCTACCTTTCGCCGATAGAAAACATGTGGTCCATGGTTGCTCAACGATTGACCCAGATTACATCCCAGATCAACTTTGGAAACGTATGGAAGTTGCTTGGTCTGCTGTGTACCCCAGGAACACAGCCAAAGTCTCTTTGTATCAATACCGAGCCGTGTGGCAGCGGTGATCTCTGATAATGACGTCTACTCTGGCTACTGGTTTCAGCAAAACCACACTTCACAGAAAAGTCTATAAATTTAATCATTTTAAACTTGGCCAACATGTTATCTACATATTTTTTTTGTGATATCTACTGTCTTTCTTAGTGCTCCAATTGTGGTGGCCAGCACTGTAATTTTGAGGTATGTTTTATGTAACTTGTGAGCAATTTGAGTGAAATAAATACTGTACAATTCAACGCTGCATAATTTTTTCTGCAGTTAAATATTTTTCCCTCTCAGACGGTCAATTAAATTTAGATTTATACTGTTGAAGTCTTAGACAAATACAAGAAAAAAAAATCGAAAAAGAATTTATTGAGGAATGTCGAAATTGAAACAGAAACTATTCGGGTAATAAATATGATTTTGAGTATTCTTTACACGATAGAGTAAGTTTTAAACGACACAGAACATGCATTCAAAACAATTCCAGGAAGGTTACTTTAAAATCACATCATCACACATATTAGGAAAGATCGAAATGAAAAATTTAGTTTGAAGATATTCATTTTGAAAGAAAATTGACGGAGATAATTATTGCACAATGCTAGAGCAATTATAGTTGGAGAGTGTACTGAAGTAGCAGAAAAACCTCAAGAAAATATCAATTAAAGGAACGAGCATCCTCATTTTCTGAATACGTACGTATTACCTATGCTGAACCTTTTGAAAACAATTTTTGTTAATTTTCTTTGTTAGATTATTCGACAAGATTATTTTTTTCTAGTAATTTCATAATATTTGCAAATATTTTCACAGCACAAGGATTGCCATAAGCTGTTATCTGTGAAAATTCAGATATGTTTAGTAGCTCTCAATTTAGAATTTCGTTAAGAAAATTTAATTATTTTTAAAAACACACCCGGTCACACAGTAATAGACAGGTTTGCTAAATAATGTGTTAAAGCTTTTGAACAGAACGTAAAATCGAGGAAAAGGGAAAAGAATTTAGTGTCGAAAAAGGTAAGACAACTATTTGTCGACTAACGGGCAACTCCTTTGGAATTAGGAAAATTCCGTAAGAATTATACGTAAAAATAAAATAGAATAATTATGTTTGTTACATAAAAAACTGAGTTAATTACGTTCACGAGGCAAAAACAAATTAGTCACTTCTTTTATATAATTTTTGGTCAGAAATTTAAACCTGAGAGAGAGACAGTGAGCAATCTTATTCATATGGCATCAATAAACTATCTTGGAAAATTTGGAATTGTTAAATAACGAACTAATCTATCAAATAAAACTCAATTAAAGCTAAACTGAAAAGATATGTTAATTGATTTTAAAAAGTATGCAATTAATTCAAGGAAATCATTCTCGCAGGACGTCAATTCGATCCTTCATCATCAGAAATTCGAATAGAGAAGAAATGTCGTTTATCGTGCGTCAATTATAGTTTCAGATGATTCCAGATCTTTTTGAAATTTCTTAATAATTCCAATTCAAAGAAACGAAGGAATAATATAGCTACAGCTACCACCTTATTCGTCAAACTACGTAATATGAATTATGCAATGAAACCAGTGAATCGTCTGTCTATATAGACTATATATAGAATATAGACAAAGCCCATCGATAAGTGTGATGTAAATGTTTGTGTATAAGTTGATTTAGTCAACTGTAGGTAAAATACGTATGCTTTCATACTGATTCATAAAATCGATGGCATATTTAATTAGATAACGAGATTTCGAAAAGGAAGATCTAGTTGTCAGTGATTTTTTTAGAAGAATTAATCGAAACATTAACAAATTAATTTGATTATTTAAGTTGTTTAGATAATGAACTGGAACCATGTTCTATAGATGATAAGTTTCAGGCAGAATTTGAAAAATCAGAGATGTATAAAGAGAAGGTAGTTATAGCTAAATGTCGAGCAAAGAAGAAAATTAATCAAATGAAACTATCCATATTTAATAATGAAATCGAAAGTTTAAATTTACAGCCTCAATTATCTTGAATAGAAATAAGCAATCAGTAGCAGAAAAGGTACGCATTCAAGTCCTAAAATTCAGAATTGTAAAATTTTATGGAGACGTTAGCTAATGGTTTACCTTTCGGAATGGTTTTAAAACGGCGATACAAAATAATGAGCCGTAGATAAATTTAATTATCTTAAAATGTAGATAAATTTAATTATATCTTATAATTTAGATAAATTTAATAACCTTAAAATGTAGATAAATTTAATTATCTTAAAGCACATTTAGGTGGGTCCGCTTTAAAAACGGTAGAGAGATTTTAAATTTCAAACGTATCTTATGATTCTGCAATCGAATTATTAAAAAATGTCGTTGATAATAAAGATTTACTTATTCCAACACATATGAGTGCAATTTTAAATATGCAACAGCTAAAAATTTCCCGCTTTTAGAAATTTTTATGATAATGCATGACACACATACGAAGTTTTGAATCGTTAGAATCAAACTCGGGAAATTATGGAAGCGTATTGTGTCCTATGTTATTAAAAATAATATCCCAAGACTTACTGTTAGAATATAATGAAAATGGAAACGTATGCTCAGATGAAAAAGAACTTTTAATTTATCTTTCTAAAGCAGTGTTTTTCAACCTTTTAGTATTCAAGGCCAAATTTTCAATCATAATTTTCATCGCGCCCCCCTCCCCACCGCATACAATAAAATGTATACAATAATAGAGTATTTTGGCGCTAAACCTACACTACAACCTTAATTTCAAACTTTACAAATTACCAAGAATACGGAAATTTATTGATATTTTGCAACATCGATCCTCAGCTTAGAAAAAAAAAGAATCCTATGCCTTTTTATTGCTCATGCGTCCCGCCATGTCGGGCATTCTCACGGTTTCGCGAGAAGTTTCGATTTTTCTGGAATTTGTCTGAACGTGCGCAGATGTGAATAAATGTTTTCTCATGGGGAGAAGGAGAAAGTTCTATGACGCCAATTTCAATTCCAGACAATCTTATTCGAGTTGATCCTTCTATCGCTATTGAATCTATTCTGAATGTTATATATATTTTCGTGTAATTGCAATTCACCGTATGAAATATTCACGGCAGCAGACTTATGCAGAATCATGGATAAATTTTTAAGCGGGCGTAAGCGAGCATTAGACGATAGACAAGCATCAACAAGTACACAGACGAGCGTGGTTCCGAAAATAAAATCAAGAAAATATTCTCAAGAATACTTAAATTTTGGGTTCACTAGTACTGAAGTAAATGAAGAAGAAAGGCCCCTGTGTATCATTTGCTCAAAAATGTTAGCGGCAGACAGTACAAAACCTAATAAACTTAACGACATTTGGAAACGCTTCATAGTGAGTACGTAAACAAACCCAGAGAATTCTTCGAATCAAAATTAAAATCATATGAAAAGCAAAAATCACTGTTTAAAAAAAACTTTGCCTGTGAATAAAAAAGCTTTAATTGCCTCTTACAAAGTTTCATATAAAATAGCCAGATATAAAAAGCCTCACACCATTGGTGAAGAGCTTATTTTGCCAGCCGCAACTGAGATTGAAGAAATTATGTTTGGAGATAATTTTGCAAAACAATTACAGTCTATACCTCTTTAAAATGATGTTGTTGCCCGTCGAATTGCTGATATAGCTGAAGATGTAGAGTGTCAGTTTTTGTCGAAATTGCGTGACAAATTGTTTTCAATACAATTCTATGAGGCAACAGATAGTAATAAAGATGCTCATTTCATTGCCTATGTTAGATTTTGTGATTTGTCATTAGTAAAAGACCAACAGAACTTAAAGCAACAGCACTCGCATTATTTGCTATCTTAAATGATTTTATGAATGAGGCAAACATAGAATGGAAAAATTACGTCGGAATATGCACCGATGGTGATCGTTCTATGTCCGGAAGATCCCAAAGTATTCAAGCACTTCTGAAACAAAAATCGCCACAGTGCGTCTAGACACATTGCATGATCCACAGAGAAGCTTTGGCGTCCAGAGAAATGAGTCCTGGTTTAAATATTGTGTTAACTACGGTTGTAACCGTAGTAAATTATATAAGAATGAGACCCCTGAAATCAAGAATCTTTTCCTAACTTTGCAAAGACATGGGTGAAGTACATTCAGCGTTACTATTTTATTGGGAGGCAAGATTGTTATCACGAGGGAAAATTTTGCAACGAGTTTATGAATTAAGAGAAGAAATGGCCGTTTTCCTAGAAGAGGAAAACAGACTGGAAGATAAGAATTTTCGCGATAGTTTATTTGTGATGAAATAGAGCTACATGTGTGGTTGACATATTCGAGAAATTAAATAACTTGAATCTTCAACTGCAAGCAGCAAATACACATTGGATACTAGTGATAAAGTTATTGCTTTTTGTAGGAAATTGGAATTGTGGAGCTGAAATTTAAAGCAAGAAAACTTAACAATGTTTGCAAATTTGAATGATTGTATTAAAACATACAAGGCTGAAGAACAGCGTGTAAAAGTTGTTTTGGTAACCATTGAAAATCCTTTAGCAATGCTAGCAAATAATTTTAAGAAGTCCTTTCTTGCTTGACGACAAACTGATATCAAGTTACAAGTGGGTGAGAGATCCATTTCAAAATACTCCCGAAAGACTCTCAATTGAAGAGGAAGAAACTCATAGACTTCACGGCAAGCGTCGAAACCAAAAGACAATTGAGTTTAAATCACTTTTTAAATTTTGGGCAGGAGTGGATGATGAGTTTTCTGCACTAAAAAACAGGGCATTTCGCATTCTACTACCATTTTAAACATCTTACCTTTGTGAAACTGGATTTTCGGTGGTGGCTTCTTTGAAGACGAAATATAGATCTCAGCTAAATATAGAAAAAGAACTGAGAGTGTCTATTTCTAATATTAAACCCTCCTTCGAAAAACTTTGCTCTGAAAGACAGGCACAAGAAAGTCATTAATATTTATTAAATATGTTTTTAATTTAGTAAGTTGTTTTAATTTAATGAGTTAATTATTAAATATGTCGAAATGTATTTTGTTTTGTATGTGTGTGTGTTCTTTCCTTTCAGCCATTTAATCAATGTTTTAAATATTTTCTCTTGAATATGCTCGCGCCCCCCTAGGGGGCTCGCCCCACAGGTTGAGAATCACTGTGTTCTAAAGCATTAAGTTGCCGAGAACGCTCAATTCAGATTAATACATTAAGTGACTATGAGAAAAAAATCAAACCGATCACAAAAACCCAGGCGTCAAGATGAGAAAAGAAATTTCTACCCTTCTGATCGATTCCAATGATGAGAAAAACAAAATATGCAGCGGCAGATTTATTTTGCTCAGAAATGTATCAAAATAAGAATAAAAGGGCTTCCTGTGTATTTTGTGTCGGATAGCATGATTCATTGAGCTGTACATTTGCTTTAAGTTTATCGTTAGAAGAAAAAAAAAAGAATATTTTGAAAAAAATGACGAGCTGTTTTCGATGTTTAATTGTAAATCATAAGTCGGAGCAGAATTATTCGATAATAGTTTGCACTATTTGTTCTAAGCGGCGTGCCTCAATAATGTTCATTTAAATAATGACTAACAAAGTAATAATTCCGATAGTTTTAAAATTAACAAAGTTATCGAAAAATAGTGTTTTAACTAATAATTCTTGTAAAAATCAAGTTTATTTACTAACTTTTTAATAGTGTATGTAAATGGTAAGAATTCGGATCAATTAAGAAAAATAATTTTGGACAAGTAGCCAAAAGTCCTTTGTGAGTAAATTTGTAGCTAGAATAATGGGTTTAAAATGCAAAGAAAAGGAAACTGTGATGCATGGACATTTTTGAGGTATTAAATATATTGTGCAGCATAAGTGGTATCGTGTTAATTAGCCGTGATAAAAAATATAGCTGCAAATTCTACGTGATGACCAAGAGCAAATTTGTGCTCCCATTCCTAAAATAAGTGTTTCCAAGTGTAAAACTGAATTAAAAAATCTTGGTATTTGTGCCAGCGATGTAGAATTAAATATTCCTGTTTAAACGAAAGGGACCCAAATGAAATCCGCTTACACATTGGGACAGATCAAATCGGTAAATTGGTTACTGGGACTATAGAGCATTTACAAGAATAGTGTTAGAGGCTGTAAGCACACGTTTAGTGTTGATGGTCATGGGAAAACCTTTACGAGAAAACACTTTAAGTAGTTCTCTTTTACTATTGACTTTACACGTAGATTATGCTAAAATATCGGATTTTTTGCAGTTAAATTCCTGAGGTTTTCCCGATACAAGTGAAAAACAAAGTAAAAAAAAACAGAAATAAAAGAAATTGTTTTAAAACATTTTCAAGAAATAGTAACCACAGATCAGAATGGTAGGTATCAGGTATGTTGACCTTGGTTGGAGAGTCATTTGCCATTGTCTGATCACAAAGAATTAGCGAAAAAAGGATTAATAATACCGTGAAATCACTTAATTCTAGTGATATGTTGAAAGTTTTTCAAGATATATATATATATATATATATATATATATATATATATATATATATATATATTTGATGACTTAGAAAAGGAGGCCATTATTAAGCAAATTAATCACGATCAAAATGACACAATTTTTGCAGATACCTCAGAACCTTTATTGTCTCATAGACCTGTCGTAAAGGAAAAAACAACCATAATTCACCCCGTGATTGATGGGTCAACCAAAACTCATAATTCTCCATCGTTAAATGAGAGTGTCGAAAAGGTACAGAATATGATAGAGCTAATAATATTCGTTTTAAATAATTTCAGATGGGTAAAATTGGGATAATTGTGGATATTATCAAAGCGTTTTTGCAGATTTGCCTACTCGAAAATGATAAAGAGAATCTCCAGAATCTAATTTTATCTAAAAAGTTTACACCTACAAATGCTACAGGATATTCTCGAAATAACAACAAAATTTCAAACAAATTCTGATACAGGTTGCGACCCATATACAAACAATCATTAAGTGATAATTTTCCTTCGACATGTGACGAATCATCGAAAACAATTCGCAATTTACTTGTAGCCTTATCTTCTCTTAGGACAGTGCGATGTGGAAAATAGAAAACTGCTTGGTCACTGTGTTTTCTTTGTCTACCGTTTCAATAATACCTTGACTCAAATAGTCATCAATTACGCTTTTGTAAGAATAAAACAGTTGGGGGTTATTCCTAAATTTAATACTAAGTTTTTGAAACCTTTCTAATGCAACTTCATAATTATCATACAGTAAATCTTTAAGTTCCGGTTTCCAAGGTAATTTCACCATATAGTGTTTGTCTTCATATCGAATATTTTTTTTCAAACTCGTCTAAGATTACGTCAGTGTTTTCAGTTTTAGATTCGATCCCCAAACTCTCTAAATTCCCCAAAATTTGCAATTTGTTTTGAAATGTCCTTTTCTTTAATTAAAACATTCATTGCCAAACATTAAAACCTGGAATTTTGTATCATTTGTACCCAGCAAGAACCAACCAAACAGGGTTTCACTAGCCACAAAGTTATTTTTTCAGCGTATTATTTTTTCTGTCACGATTTCGGTATAATAAATCGATTCTAATTAATACGTTAATGTCAATTTAACAATTTACTCCAGAAACTTCAATTTGCAGATTTTTCAGTATCTTATTTGATTTAAATATACTCGAATCTGGGAGTGGTAATTTTGCAGCAGATATGTGATCTGTTAACAAGAGTTCTATAGCGATATTCACAGAGTGATCTCCTCTGTTTTAAGTCTCACGCTAACAACATCAAAGGTTTTCGTGAGGGGAGTTTCCGTACCAAAGGGAAAGACGGACAGGCATTCTTGTCTAACAACAGGAAAATTGAATTTGTTTTGTAAATCTGTTGACAAATAGGAGTGTGATGATTGTGTATCTAATAGAATTCTAAATACTTCTGATTGTTTTTTATATTTAATAAATACTGAATATGTTTGCAAAAAAATAGTTTTGTTCCCACTTTTACACTGTAAAATCGAAGCAACAGCTTCGTCTTCATTTTTGTTTTCGATTTTGTTACTCTTTATTTTGTTGCTTTGAAAATAGAGTTCGGTTATGTTTTTTATGACCGATTTCACATAGTTTATTTGAATCACACTCATCTTTGGGATGAAGACATAAATAGCAACGACCTTGATTATACACTACTGGGCTGTGTCGACAGCCCAGTAGTGTATAATATGTTTATTGCGAAATCCAGTCAAATGAAAATTAGTTTGATCACTGAAAAGAACACGCTTGCCTTGAGGGAGATGACCAAAAATTGCTTTACATGCATTTCTTCGAGCATTAAACTCGCATTCGGAAGGTTCCTGGACAAGGATCAGCTTTTATGGATGAAAAAGAAGTTCATCGTGGAAAATTCCCTCCTGGAGCAATCTGAAATAATTCCAAGGATAGACCCTTGTTTGCGCACCTAACCAGACTCCATCTGCTTCGATGTACTCTGGTGATCTGATGGAACATGTGTGGGTCTCTATCTTTTCTTTTCAGCACAAAACCACTTTAAGCATCTTAATATCGTCTATGTATTGCTAAGAATATTCAAGACTTTTTAGTATAATAAATAGTGTTTTTTTCTATTACATATAAGTCACCCATTAAAACACGAGTTGGAATTTCGTTGATTAGTTTCTTATTCGTGAGTCATAACTATAACAAATAAGATTTACATTTACATGCAAACAAACTGCTTCTCCCACAGATGCAACAAATATCGATATTCCTTATACATGCTCTTTGAAATATATGCTTAATATCTACTTCATTTTATGCCACATCGTATAACAGCACTTTTTGTAGCACTTGTTAGCTTTAAGTAGTGACATTTAGAGTTTCTTTTCCTGTTTTATTAATTTATAATAAATTTTTGACTATTAATTTATGTCAAATTATGCTTGATTAAATTTTTATCACGTTCATACTGATACTTAACAAGCAAATTCCTGCAGTTGAAAGAGTCTTACTAAGTTTCACAAGAAAAGGGGGACATTCATACGTTGAATAAACTTTATTCTGTCCATTATTTGTAACAAAGTTATCTGTAATTATTTACATATAATACTTGTCAATTATATTTTCCATGATAAATTTTATTTTTTAAAATACAAAACAAGCTGTTTGTTTATTATAAACAAATATTATCTTTAGCCATCAGTATCAATTTTTACATAATTGTTTAATTCTGTATAGGATTAACAAACACTATCTCATACAATTATTATAAAATAACTTATTTATAAACAAATTTTGATTCATAGTACTAGTATTTCACTGCACCTTTAATAAATAAAATATTTTTTATTGATTTAACTTTAGATACAAAATAGGCCTTACAAAATATTTCATTTCACATACTAATCAGATTTATATTTTCATGTTACATATAGATTATCATTTTTATGCTTGAGTGAAATTGAACGAATTGTTTAGAAAATTATTTACTTTTCCCTATAGTTATATAAAATACATAAAATATTTGAATTTTATAAGTGTTTGGTAAATATATAATACTTTTATTATTAATAAAAATATTACTTTTAAAGAAAAAACAGTTAACTGTAGCAATAACTTCGATTTTCTCAGTCATTATATGTATACAAAAATAATCCAAATACAGTTAAAACAATACTTATATACTCTTATTTTAAGAACATAATTTATAATAAAAAATTGCAACAATAGTTTGTAACTATTTTTACATGCGTTTAGGTGAATTTTGAGTTAAGTGAGTTAACATGAGTTTAAAAACATACACTCTGTCATAAAAGTATTGGGACACAATATAAGTTCATGAAATTTTATCATACTATGTAACTTAAATACACAAATGAGACAAAAAAGACGTATATGACATTTTGTTAAATTCAAATGACAGTGACTGAAACAAAACTCAAATATTAATGTAATTATTGTTATAATTTAAAGAAAAAAGTCAAGACAAAAAATGAGCTCAAAAAAGTATTGGGACACTGCCTAATAAATAAAAAAACTGCAAAACATTTATAGTTAATATCTTGTTGGACCACCTTTGTACTTTATAACCTCTAACAATCGATTTGGCATGGATTTAACCAGTTTTGCACAAAACGACCCGTCGATTTTGGCCCACTCTTCAACCATATGTTTTCTTAACTCCTGCATGTTAGAAATGTGGTGTTCATTGAGATTTTGCTGCAAATAATTCCATACATGTTCTATGGGGTTAGGGTCTGTACTCTGTGCAGGAGTTTTAATCATACCAGGACAGTGGTAAAGAGCCCATAACTTGGAAATGGGAGGAGTATGTTTTGAGTAGTTATCCTGGTACAAATTAAAATGGCTTGCTATTCCCAACTTTCTCACACTTTGCTTTAAATTTCGCTTGAGAATGTCAAAATAGACATATTTATTCATTATACCATCTATGAAATCTAAGTTTCCAACACCAGAGCTTGCCATGCAGCCCCAGACTAATTGGTTGCGGCCTCCATACTTAACAGTAGACAGCAAATTTTTGACATGCAGTTCCGTATTAGGTGTCCGCCAGACTTTTTGCTTCCAATCTGATCCGAAAATGTTATATTTGCTTTCGTCTACGAAAATTACATTTTCCCAAAATTCTAGTGGCTGCTTTACATACATTTTAGCAAATGCCAGTCTATCCTGTCGTTTTGCTTTGGAAATGTAGGGCTTTCATCGAGGTACTCTACCATGATACCTATGTTTTCTTAAAACATTTCTAACAGTTTCAGGATTTACAGATTACCCGATCATACTTTTATATCTCAGAGTCTTTTTTACTGCGCTGGTTCTTGGATTAATGAGAACTTGTCTCACAATCCACCTTTCTTCAAGTTTAGTAAATATCCTAGAACACCCTGATCTCTGCTTTTTTTTCAACACACTATTTGTTTTCATGAACCTGTGAATAATGTTAAAAACAGTAGACTTACTCTGCTCCAAGATGTGTCCTATACAGCGAACTGATTTTCCATTTTTCCAATGGCTTATCACCAGATTTCGCACATCCATCGAAATCTTTGTTTTTCGCCATTGCTCCACATGTAACCGATTTTATTGACATGTTGAAAAGTATTGTCTAAAAAAAGTAACAGCAAATTAAATTTTATTTTGTGTGACATACTTATTGTTTTACTTGCTCATTTCAAAAGTGTCCCAATACTTTTTGACCCTTGTTTGCCTTTAAATTATATTCAAAAAGCTATATCAAATTATAAAGCTAAAATATTAGCAAAATTTTAGTTATATAGTGTATACCAAATGTTAAAGTACCTCTTGATTACTTTTGCTTTTGTTTTAATGTGACAAATATTTTTATAAATAGCTTTACATGTTACACATCCCAAGTGTCCCAATACTTTTTTGACTGACTGTATATACATCCCAAAAATATTCACTATTTTATCAAGTAAAAGTCTCACAATATCTGCAAAACATTTTTCCTTTTTATGTATTTCTGAAGCAGGAAGAACTAATTGAATACAATCTAATATTTAAAAAATTTTAATATTATTAATATTTAAAAAAAATTTATATATTAATAATACTAAAAGGGAAGTAACAGATTGTTCTTTTAATTTAGGAATAAATGTCAGGTAAAAGTATCAAATGTTTCGGTTGTAAAATTATCGTTTGTTAATCATCCAATTGTTTTATTATTTATTTTTTAAGCAAAGATAATGTTGGATGTATTTGACATCTATTCAACGAAGCAGAAATTTTATAACAATAAAAATATCTTACTTTTAATAAAATCCTTTAAAAAAAACGCATTTTTAAAATAAAAAATATTGTATGCATTTATAAAAATTGGACAAATATACTTCATTAAATAATATAACTTTATTAAAATAAGAAGCCTCGTTTATAAATGTCTATGATTTACAAATTCATTACAAAAATTGATAAGATTTTGCTGAGAAAATCAAAAAAATTATAAATCATGACAAAAGTGTTTCGAATAATTTGACTTAAATATGAATGGTTTTATTGCTATTTTTACTTTGGCACTAATTTACTGTTTAAAATGGAGTTAAAAATACAGAGGATAAATTGAAGATAATTTAATAGAACATTTTTCTTTAAAAAAGAGCCACCCAACTTGTCTAACGGTCAGCATGCCTGACTGCGGATAGGGAGGTTCTGGATTTGAATCCCGGTAGGGGAAATATGTACTTTCTCTCTCTATCTATCCTGTCTTTGTCCTTTCCTTGTATGAATGGGTTGTGAATGGTTGCCTACTCTATAAACGGGTACCTATGGCATGTGTGTACTGAGGAATTCGGACTCCACACCTAAAATATGGTTCATTTGGAAAAGTGTAGAAGCGCACCTCATAATGCCGGCCTAGCTGGCACAACAACAACAACATTTAAAGAAAGAGTAATTTAAAAATATTACTTCACGCGCTTAAAGTTATTAACATTTCCACTGTCATTAAATTTTTTTTAATGAGTTAAGTGATTTAACGTAGTTTAATGTGCGTGCTCAGTCTAATGTACTACAAAACATTTATGCCAAGAAATCGTCGGATAAGTGATCTGAATGAAAATTGGAAATCTTGTAATATTCTGTAAAATGATTATATAAAATGGAAAAAGAAATTTAATTTATTAAGTACTAATTAAAATAAAACAATAATAATAACAAAACACTGTTTAAAATTGTAGCATTTAACAAGCATCATTTGAAGATTAACACAAACATCATATTCTTTTATTTTGAATAATTTTATTCAGTCTTTCCATTTTCTAAAATCTTCACTTTTAAAATGGAAGCTTTTTTCAAGTCCCTGGAAGAACTTGATTTCATGACATTATCATACACTGCGTTAAACGGTAATTCAACAGAAATGTAACCAAAGTAAGATAATAGTAAGGAAAACACTACATATCCACACGATTCAAAGGCCTGAAAAAAGAGTTATATTAGACAACAAATAACTTAAATAATAGAAAATAATCTTTTCAGTAGGTAGTAAATATCCCTCTAACATTGATTCAAATATTACATTAAATATACTTAAATATTGAAACACATAATTAGTTAAACTGCATGAATCTAAATTTATTTACAGTTTTAAAAATTTAGCTCTGTATTTACTTCCACTCACACTGCCCGCGCACAAACACTACATCTAAGAACTTTTTCATCAATTAATTAATTTTAAATTTCTCTATCTCTTTCTCAATTCATAGATTATATCTCTAGCAAAAGATATATATATATATATATATATATATATATATATATATATATATATATATATATATATATATATATATATATATATATATATATATATATTCTCTAAATAATTTGCTTGTTACTTTAATCGCAGTAGAGCACTGAGATTCCACACAAGTTAAGAAAACTTGATAAGAAATGTATTTTAAGTATGTTGTTGTTGCTTATCCCCGACTGGCACGACAGTACCATCACACCAGCCTCATGAATCCAAGAATAGTCAGTCTCTCAAGCACCACCTCCGGTCTCAAGTCCATGTCCCCTCTCTCACACCCAATGTACTGAAAAATGAGATGGGGAGGCCTGAACCACTCAACATTTGGGACAGAGAGGGTAGACCGTGGTACCAGAGACGTGTCTCTGAGCAACCAGGTGGCCACTTCACAGTCTTGTCAGAGCCGTTTGGCTGCATCTCTTGTGTTTACCTACTAGTGCGGAACCAGGATGTTTGCATGTGTACCATTCGTGGGTAGGAATGGTATCCCTAAAAGTAGCATTGATAGCCATCCTAACTCTAGAAATCAGCTCTAAGGACGACAAGCAGTTTCCATTGATGATATTCTGTAGGCTTCCATCCTTGACAACTGATCCAAAATGTTTACATTTATTTTAGAATTATAAATTACCACAAACAATCAAATATAAAATTATATTAATCTATAAAAATTAGCTAATAAATTCAAAACAATTATTTTGATTAAATCGATGATTTTGTATTCAAGCTTATCGAAATTAAATAACTTCAACAAAAAGTATATAAATGAATTGATTTGATAAAAAAAGTTCTGGTTTGACAAAAACATTGCTGAAAACCTTGTTATATTTTGTACATTTCATATAAACACAAATTTTAGTGTCTCTCTCTAAAAAATTCAAGTTTTTCAGCAGAAAAAACTACTTAACTTTTACCATAGTTTCAAAATCAAGACAACTACTCCTTTACTAATCCGCACATGATAATAATATCAATTTTTTTAAGTAGATTCACTTCACTTTGGTTTTAGGTTAAAGGCCAGACTTTTGTTAATCCTAATAATGGTTAGTCATTGAAACTGCATACAATGAAAAGTCACAGGGTGCTCCGTGGCTGAGTGGTCAAAGTATCACTCTGCTAATCGCTTGAGAGCGTAGGAGCGTGGGTTCGATTCCCACCGTGGCCCTGGGTGTTTTCTTCGTTATTCTTCTGTGGTTGTACATCTGTCATTGTGCTATTTGTCCTATTATTGACGAAGACTTACAAGCGGATCTCAAGAATCAAGCATACAAGTCTGAATATATGTAATGTAATAAATAAATAAAAAAAGTCACAGATAATCGGAAACAAATAATCACAGTAGTATATGGGCATATTACTCTGATTACCATTATATTTAAGTAGACTAAAATGATCTACAATGAAATGAGTTGTTATGTCATTTATAAATCAGTATACAAATGCCTCCAATCGTTGAACTAGCTTCAAAGGATAATTTAAACTATTTTTGAATTTAAAAAAGGTCAACAACAACTTATTGAAAATGTAGCACTGTGATACCATGGCCTAATGGTAGTATTGCCTTATACAGAGCGAAGAGTCCTAAATTAAATAAAATATAATTATTTTAATTAGCTTAGTCTTAGCAACATTTTAAATAAATCAATAAGCATATCGATTATATATTTTGTGCCATGTTGATATTGATTCGATTGTGTTCTGATATTTTTATATATACCTAAAATGGTATACAATTTACAATGAAATGAGTTGTTATGTCATTTATAAATCAGTATACAAATGCCTCCAATCGTTGAACTAGCTTCAAAGGATAATTTAAACTATTTTTGAATTTAAAAAAGGTCAACAACAACTTATTGAAAATGTAGCACTGTGATACCATGGCCTAATGGTAGTATTGCCTTATACAGAGCGAAGAGTCCTAAATTAAATAAAATATAATTATTTTAATTAGCTTAGTCTTAGCAACATTTTAAATAAATCAATAAGCATATCGATTATATATTTTGTGCCATGTTGATATTGATTCGATTGTGTTCTGATATTTTTATATATACCTAAAATGGTATACAATTTACAATGAAATGAGTTGTTATGTCATTTATAAATCAGTATACAAATGCCTCCAATCGTTGAACTAGCTTCAAAGGATAATTTAAACTATTTTTGAATTTAAAAAGGTCAACAACAACTTATTGAAAATGTAGCACTGTGATACCATGGCCTAATGGTAGTATTGCCTTATACAGAGCGAAGAGTCCTAAATTAAATAAAATATAATTATTTTAATTAGCTTAGTCTTAGCAACATTTTAAATAAATCAATAAGCATATCGATTATATATTTTGTGCCATGTTGATATTGATTCGATTGTGTTCTGATATTTTTATATATACCTAAAATGGTATACAATTTACAATGAAATGAGTTGTTATGTCATTTATAAATCAGTATACAAATGCCTCTAATCGTTGAACTAGCTTCAAAGGATAATTTAAACTATTTTTGAATTTAAAAAAGGTCAACAACATCTTATTGAAAATGTAGCACTGTGATACCATGGCCTAATGGTAGTATTGCCTTATACAGAGCGAAGAGTCCTAAATTAAATAAAATATAATTATTTTAATTAGCTTAGTCTTAGCAACATTTTAAATAAATCAATAAGCATATCGATTATATATTTTGTGCCATGTTGATATTGATTCGATTGTGTTCTGATATTTTTATATATACCTAAAATGGTATACAATTTACAATGAAATGAGTTGTTATGTCATTTATAAATCAGTATACAAATGCCTCCAATCGTTGAACTAGCTTCAAAGGATAATTTAAACTATTTTTGAATTTAAAAAAGGTCAACAACAACTTATTGAAAATGTAGCACTGTGATACCATGGCCTAATGGTAGTATTGCCTTATACAGAGCGAAGAGTCCTAAATTAAATAAAATATAATTATTTTAATTAGCTTAGTCTTAGCAACATTTTAAATAAATCAATAAGCATATCGATTATATATTTTGTGCCATGTTGATATTGATTCGATTGTGTTCTGATATTTTTATATAAACCTAAAATGGTATACAATTTACAATGAAATGAGTTGTTATGTCATTTATAAATCAGTATACAAATGCCTCCAATCGTTGAACTAGCTTCAAAGGATAATTTAAACTATTTTTGAATTTAAAAAGGTCAACAACAACTTATTGAAAATGTAGCACTGTGATACCATGGCCTAATGGTAGTATTGCCTTATACAGAGCGAAGAGTCCTAAATTAAATAAAATATAATTATTTTAATTAGCTTAGTCTTAGCAACATTTTAAATAAATCAATAAGCATATCGATTATATATTTTGTGCCATGTTGATATTGATTCGATTGTGTTCTGATATTTTTATATATACCTAAAATGGTATACAATTTACAATGAAATGAGTTGTTATGTCATTTATAAATCAGTATACAAATGCCTCCAATCGTTGAACTAGCTTCAAAGGATAATTTAAACTATTTTTGAATTTAAAAAGGTCAACAACAACTTATTGAAAATGTAGCACTGTGATACCATGGCCTAATGGTAGTATTGCCTTATACAGAGCGAAGAGTCCTAAATTAAATAAAATATAATTATTTTAATTAGCTTAGTCTTAGCAACATTTTAAATAAATCAATAAGCATATCGATTATATATTTTGTGCCATGTTGATATTGATTCGATTGTGTTCTGATATTTTTATATATACCTAAAATGGTATACAATTTACAATGAAATGAGTTGTTATGTCATTTATAAATCAGTATACAAATGCCTCCAATCGTTGAACTAGCTTCAAAGGATAATTTAAACTATTTTTTAGTTTAAAAAAGGTCAATAACAACTTATTGCAAATGTAGCATTGTGATACCATGGCCTAATGGTAGTATTGCCTTATACAGAGCGAAGAGTCCTAAATTAAATAAAATATAATTATTTTAATTAGCTTAGTCTTAGCAACATTTTAAACAAATTAATAAGCATATCGATTATATATTTTGTGCCATGTTGATATTGATTCGATTGTGTTCTGATATTTTTTATATATACCTAAAATGGTACATAAAAATACGTAAGGAGAACTTATAAATTTATTTTTAAGGAAATCCTACACATTTTAAACAATATTAGGGGACAGTGGACTTTCAAAACTAATTTTTTCAATTTTTATCCAAATTTCTTCACATTTGGCACAAATATTAAACTTATATGCTTAAGTTAAATTTTAAAATTTCATGTTAAAATACAAATTAAAAAGTGATTTATGGCAATAAATGTAATTATAATATCCGATAAATGTTCAATACTAAAAAAACACCCTGCGTCTTAAATACGGAAATATTTTTTAAATTTTCATAAATAATAATATTTATATATATATGAAACAATCTATCTATAAAAATAATACTTTACAAAGAGCATTTGTTAAATAAAAGTTTTTAAAAACATATTATAAAATCTTTGATAAAAATATCACATCAACATTAATTTTAGAACTTAAATTTTAATTTTATGTAAAGTTATAACCAATTTTTTAGGAAAATTTGAAGAAAACATCATAACGAACAATTGTAGCAAATGCCATGTACATGGGAAAAAAATTAATGTGCATGGAGCATTTTACGTTCATATATTTATCAAAAAATTTAAATCTGAGAAAAACAGTATTTTAAATCTGTGAGGTAGTTGAAACAATAATTTCATATTTAAATACCATTCAATTGTTTTTTATTGAATTTTTCATAAAAGTAGGTTTCATTATTAAAAAAAACCTAAAATGTTATTTAAAATAAATATAATTTATTAAAATGTACATACTGCATTTTTAAAATTTTTCGAACATTAGAAAAAATTATATATTGCATAGAAAGCATAAACTCTGTAAGCATGTACTATATTAATTTTAAAATTCTAGATAAATACAAAATTGTAAACATAGTAAAAAGTAATATATTTTAAAAATTATTTTACATACAAAGTTATTGGAAAAATAACAGAAAAACAAATATTCTTATTTATAATATGCGAAACATTTTTAATTTTTCATTTTACTATATACATATTTATTTTTTGTAGGTAGAATATTAATGTTCTAAAATTTTAAACACATACATATCTTAAATTTTTGAAATTATTTTTTTTAAATGCTCCAGCATTGTAGGCAATAACTTTTGGATTTTGTTTTAATTTTTTATATTTTTTTGACTTTTGTTGCAGTTTATAAAAATTTGATGACCTTCGATTTTTTTGTGAAAGTCTTGTTGCATCTTTTTTCTTTGCAAGTTTTAAAGTGTGATCAGACAACACTCCTGCACGTAGTTTTGTTGTATTTAAAACTCCAAAATTAAACTCGCTGATGGCTAGAGTTACTGCATACTCCAGTCTCTTTTTAGATACAAATATGTCTTTCGAGCATTTTTTCCATATACAGCTGTGAAGACTTTCATTTGCATTTTGAGTTTTTGCAGAAGCACAACGAAGAAGAATTTCATTAGAGGCTAGTCTTTGGTACACTGGTAGTATCTTCTCGACAACTTTTTCTGAAAGTTTAGTCTTCATCAGTGAGTGACTTTGTGGTATTTCATTGCATGCCACAGCTCTTTGATAAAAGCACCATGATAAACGTCCCGTGGGACATTTCTTATGTTGGGGCTTTTTATCTGTTGACATACAGTGATAAAGAGTCACAAGAATTGAAGTTTTCATCTTTTGAATATCAGGAGCATTATCTTTTATAGCTTTCCGATAAAAATTTTGGAGTTTTACAACAGTTTCTTCCTTTAAATTGCCTTGCTTTCGACCACCAAGTGTGACGCCTTTCACTCTCCATTCTTTTATAACATTACGAAGTGCTGTTCCAAGTCTTTTCGCAACATGATTAATACATTCTTCCTTAACAATTGGAATATCACTATATATTTTCTCTTCGTTTAAGTGTATAAATGTTTTAGAATCACCATCACATATAATTGTTGTGTACAACATATTATGTGAAAGTGAACGTTTCCAAATTCGTGATGCAGCAGCCATTTCCATGCTCCCAGATGATCCGCTGAAGTTTTTTTGGCAGTTTTCTCTGTGTCCTTCTTTCCAAATGTGGAATTCAGCACTGTCTTCCCCGAGATCTCGAGATGCAACTGTACACTCCGAACAGTACTTCGACATGATTTCAAAGTCAACTACTAAACCTGTGAGGGAATCAATGGCAATTCCAATACCATATAAAGAAGTATGACCTCGTTTCTGCCAAGTTCCATCATAGGACACAGAAATATGTAACTGATCCTTAGGATTTAAATTTGAATTTGATTCCAAATATGCTTTCCTAACGGCACTGTGGCTTACTTTTAACATTTCATCTCGAAACCCTTCATTTTTTAAAACTAAATTAGAGAAACATTTAGAAAATGTTTTTTTATCCATGTTTGCACAATCCAGGGTTCGAGAGAATGATTCCATTGCTGCATGGCCTTTTCCAAAGCTAAAAAAAGCTGCCACAACTTTGTTATTGACATCAAATTTTCGTGAATAGGATTCTCTATGGCTAGAAAAAGTTGAGCCAAAATTTTCTTTGCAAGATTTGCAGGACATTTCTAGTTTCACTGAAAAACCATAATTTTCCTGAGTGGATACATCTAAAGAGCAGACACCACAATTACTGCATGGCAAATTCCTTAGAAGACTGGAGAAGCAGTTTTTATTCATTAGAATATACTCATTTCCACATGCAGGAGGAATATCATTACGTAAATGGACAGATTCTGGAACATTTACATCTATAAAAGAAAATTTTTGGTCAACTGTTTCCTTTGGTACAGCTTCCTCAGCAAATTTTGATTGTCTTTTACGAGCTGATTCAATCGCAGCAAGTTTTCGTTTCGTTAGTCTGCCTTTAGGCTTCCTGTATCTTGAACTAATTGCATGCATTATGATGGAAATTACAATGTTCAATTCAAGAGATTATTATTTGAGAAAGTAGTTCTGAAAAGAACTGTTTTGTAAACACTGAACAGCAAACAGAAATATAAGTTTCAAAATCAAAACAGAAATCAAGCGGTGAAATCAAAATAATGATAGCTGTGAAAAATCAACAAGATTAGTGTTGCCAGACGAAATCATACAAATAATAAAAACTAAATAATTTTGATGTGGCTAAAATATAGCACATTCTAAAACAAGAATTCAGTAAATAATAATTTGAAGAATAAATATTTGCATGCTGTGAGACGATAGGAAATGGGCGTGGCCGTTTGTTTACAAAATAAATACCTTATTTTTTCAAGTTTTAATAGTGTAAGTCAAACAATTATTAGCCAAAATATGATATTTGAATCTTATTACATTCTAGAAATACATATATTTCATTGGAAATTAGTTATTATTCAAATATATTGTCCTCGTGTTCACTGTTTACGTTTTCGAGCAAACGTGAAAAAGGGGCGTGGCACATTGTTTACTTTATTAAAACATTAATAACTTTGCCTAAAATTGACAGAAATCGAAAATTTTTTTGTATAATATAGAAAATGATTCATATTTTTTTATAAACTAAAAAAGAAAATTCGATATTTTTGTCGATTTTTCACATTTTGATAGTCCACTGTCCCCTTACATTAAATTTAAATATTTTGACATTGCGAAATATTGTTGTATTTTCTAAAAAAATTAAGTTCAAATATCGTTCGTGAAATACCAATTTTATATTCATCAATGGAAAATCATCAGTATTACTTCCTAAATAATAATATTTATATATTAAATAGATTAAATATTAACACTAGAATAAATTTAATGTGTCTTAATATTGTGTAACAACATATATATAATGCCAATGTAACAACATAAATTTAAATCATTTCAGAAATTCCTGTTATAAAAGAGTTTTCTGTCAGTGTATATTATTCTTTTATATATTTTAATGATTTTAAACCAAAACAAGAAAACCTTTACAAAGTTCTTCATTATTATTATTAATCAGAAATATTAAAGAAAATATTGTCAAAAATAGAAGAATTCACGCTATACACTAAATGTAATTTAATATCTTTTTTAAAAGGAAACGTTTTTACTCTCAAAATTAAAAGTATATAAATTTTTCGAACAGATATTTATTTCAACTGCATTGGAAAGATGTTTTTTCTTTTAAAATTCCAGTTATCATGATAAAACTTATTTGAAAATCATATATTTACTAAAAAGTTGAAAGTGAAAAATTATAAACTTCACGTGTGTCTATGAATCCCAGGAAAACTGTAATAAAATATATAATCTTTCAATTAATTAAAAAAAGCCTAATTTATTTCAAAGAATAAATGTTATATTTCTTCAATTCGAATAAAAGAGAAATTTTCAGAAGTGATTATTGTATTGCGAAAGAGTAAAATTACGAAAACAGACTTTCATGGGCAATTATTTTTAAAATCCGAAATATATAAAAAGAATTATAATCCAAAGTCATTCAAAATGATGAATGAATTGACTGCCTCGGTAAGTAAAAGTACATTAAGAAACAATTACTGAATCCAAATAAAGTAAATAGATTCACAGAGTTAAAAAAATTCACTAAATCACAAATGGAAAATATTCCCGCGTAAATATTTCGCAAGAGGTGAAGAAAGTCTTTTGAGATTTGTTAGCTTTCGGCTATTACTTAGATTTTTGCAGCTTTTCTATGCGATCTAACAAATAATAAATACTATACAAAATAATATGTTACTAAATATTAAAAACTATTTAATAATTAATATGATTATTAAAAAGTTCTTAAGATTGATATCAATTTAAAAATATTGTATATAAAATTTAAATAGTTCAGAATTCAAATAATAAGATGAATGATAATTAAATGTAATAATTTCCAGACATATGCTTTGAGGAAAAATATTCTTCTTTCTATAATAAAATTCTTTAACAAGTTTTTTGCAAATTAAAAAAATGGTGTATTATCCTTATCTATTACTATTATTAATACCAAATCACAAAGGTCAAATAAAAGCACCATAATAAAGTAATTTTTAGCTATCTCCAAATAAGATTTAAATGCATCTTGATTATTATCAATGGAAAAATACTGTACACTGAAAAGTTTTAAAAAATAATGAATGGTAACATAAATATATAAAAATGCAAGATAATTCAAATTTCATTAAAAAAAAGGATTACCGGATTGAAATTTACATTAAGAATTCAACAATGCAAAACTATTATGAATGAAATTGGGACATTAATCTGAAGATAGCAAAAATGTCTTTTGTACTTGAAATGGGTTTAATTGATAAAACCCCTTATCTAAAACTTACATGTTCCGTGAAAGACATAAACATTCTTTCATGCCTTGATGCTTCCTTATAGAAAATAACGATAGGATGAACCAAGTAAACCATGTAGCTGAGTTGACTGAAAGGTGCAAACATCTGATGAGACAAAATGCTGTTTAAAATACCTAAAAAAATGAAGTTTTTCAATAAAATCTTCGAATATCATAAGAAAATTAAAGGTTTAAATAATACGCATTTTTTAATTTAGACATTAAACTATATATAATTAATATAATTTTAGAATTTTCAGCAAATAAGTGAAGAATAGTATTTTGGTGAAGAAAAAAAAGCTTTATTATGGTGAGACTAATTTGTAGTTAGAATTGTTTTATAAGGAATTATATACATGATAATAAATCAGTTTATATTGAAGCTTTGATAACTGCCATTTTTTTTTTGCAAAATAGCTTTGTAGTTTAAATATAGTCACCATTTTACATTACCATAGTAACGTTTTACATGATTAGTTTAACTAACTAATGTAAAACCAACGTGGACTGGAAAAGACAAACGAACAAAAAAGCGCGAAATAAATATATAACCTCAGAAATACTTGTAACCTATTATATTCAAATTTAACACAGTTTATACAACAAATGCATCAAAAGAAAATATTATCGAACATGTTCGACATGTGAGTTTAATGTCATATGAAGTCCATTGCTGTTATTTACTCATCTCTTTTACCAGTTGCTTTGGAGGAAAGGCAAACCCAACAAAAAAGTTTTTATTCATTTTTCAATAATAATTTTTTAGATTTTTTATACTATTATGTGATTTGAAATTTTCTAAAATTCACGTTTTTGGAAATTAGGGGAAATTCCCGCGTTAAAAAAAACATGCGCTAAACTTGGCGACGAAAAAAGTCGCAATGGTGGCTAATGGAGGGGGGATATCCTACTAGCTCTAGTTAGTAAAATATTCATGTCAGAATATTAAAATTGTATAAAATTATTATTTTTGTAACTTTATTTAAAATATGAAATGCATTGAAACATTACTGACAGCTCTATAGTTTATAAGAGTTCTATAATTTACAAGGTTCTTATTTTTAGGAAAACATTTAAATGTTAATCTGAAAATAAATTCTATTTTAATTTTAAATTTTACAAGTATTTCTCTATAAAATACACCAAATACTCAGCAAATGATGGAAAAAAGACAGATGTAACCAATATCAGACAGATACATTACATTTTAAAACGACAAAAATATTGCAGGGAATTTATTTGCAAGCATAAAGAACATTATAGGATGCGATTGGATCCTATATTACCTATCCTATAATCCATATCTTATCCTATCTTCTTCTTCTTAGAGTTGGGTTTGTATGTCATTGGGCACCTCTGCTTTTATCAGCATTTTGTACTATTAACTCCAAACCCAATGTTTCCTAGTTCCAGTTGCTCGGGTCACCCACTTTATGAATAAAGTCCTATAACCCTTTAATGGAGTCTAGGTGTAACTCTCTAGTATGAATGATGCCTAAAGAAGTTAATCTAGGGAGGGGGGCAAGAGCTCTCGCATTCATAAATGATATGCTTTGCCGTTTCCTCTAGCGTATGACATTTCCTGCAGATAGGGTCTTGCTGAAACAATCCCATTTTATGGAGTTGTTTTCTGAAATAGTAGTGCCCAGTTATGAAGCCTACGATTAAACGTATCTTCTGGCTAGAGTATCTTAGAATTTCAAAGGCAATCCTCACTGATGATCCACAGATCATACTTTTAGCGTGGGTTTGACCAGTAGTGTTGAGCCAAGCTTCATACATTTTCCGTTTTTCCCATCTAAGAACATTGGTTTTTGCGGTCTTCAAATTGATCCCACAAAAAGGTTCTGCACCAATGGGAACAAAAGACGATCCTTGTTTAGCAAGTTCATCAGCCCTTTCATTACCTTTGTGCCCTATAATCCAACACCAAGGATTTTTATGCATGTGCTACCAATGCATATTCCGAAGCGATAGCAGTTTCAATAGTTCCAAGTGGGTTAAAATTAGACCTCATTCTATTAGGAGCAGATAATTTTTACAGAGATATGAATTCATGCAATCAATCTATAAACTTTAGATTAATATCTGAAAACAGAACGGAGCCTGCAATTATTTCTAATGCTAAAAAAAAGCTATTTTCTATAAGTTGTTTCTTTTTCATTAGTGAAGACACACTTTATAATTAATCTAACATTCACTTATTTTATATGTGGAGGATCGGTCATACGTATTTGTTAAGGAGCCACAAAGTTCTTTTTGTCTCAGATGTCAATTTATGGTGCTATGATTCAAACTACCTCTTCACGGAGAGTATCATAGCTCATTAAACTGTGACTGCTATAGAGCTTTTAAAAATTGAAAATATTCAGTAAACAAATTGAAATACAATGTTTCCAGACTAGATCTCGTCATTTGTTACTTTTGAGATAGATATTACTGGCTGAAAGCTCTATGAGGTATCAGTAGCACATTGACAATTTCAGAATGGGTAAAAGCTCTAAATCCGGAAACTTTACACTTGCAGCTTAAGAGAGAAATATTTTGATATCGGACCTAATGATATAGATATATCAGCGTTTTCAGTTGATTTTGAAACTTTCCTTCACAATAAAAATCTTTTTGGTTCATTATTTGGATAATTTTATCCTCTTATACATTTTTTACAATTACACATCTTGTAATTGTTTTGGTCATGTAAAACAATTCTGTATAATACAAAACTTGAAAATATAGAGATTACTCTTATTTAAATTTTTAAAAAAACTATAAATATATAATTTTGGTTACCTCCATTTCCAGTCATGCAACAGTACAACATCCATATAAAAGGAATTACAAAAAAGAAATTTCTCATTGATATGTAGTAAGCTGTAATTTGAAAATCAGTTATTGAAAGTCTTATGAAGTATAGTATTGCTAAAGATAAGGCAATAGATATGATCCATCCAAACGCAAGACTTTTCTGTAAAACATGAAGAACCAATTATTTTATATCAAACGGAATATTACCATTTACAACCATTAAATAATAAATCATATTAATATTTGTACATAAAATAATTATCAATCTCGTTACTTAAGAAAAGAGTTTAGAAGAAAGAGTTATTTTTAATATAAATAGAAAAAATTATTTTCCAATAAAAACATTTATCAATTGGAGCAATATAAGCTCTATAAATAATTAACACTCATTACCTCTGATGATTGCATTGGTTAATAATCTTTTTTATTCAAGAGAAGAGAACCCACAGAACAACAACAATAATTCCCTAATATAAGGAGGCGATTCCTTAAGTTTATCATACATTTTTTATTAAAAGTTATGATGTTAAAAACTGCTTAGCTTTAGAAACATTTATAAATAGCTTAACAATGTAAAAACAAATATGCACTGCGATTTTTATGTAGTACTTTTATAAAGCAACAATCAGTTTTGAAACATTGAAAGTTAAAGTTCATCAAAAAAAGATCAAATATCTTACGTAATTTTAATAAATAATATCGTATATTTGGCATTTAGAAATCAATTAACAGAAAGATCATCATGATGAAATGAAATAGGTTTAAAACAATGTTTTCTAATTTAATAACTAACAATGCTTTGGTAAAGAATGAGACTGAATATATATAAAAACCAAAAATATAATATAAATAATTTTTTTATATTACATAAAAAGGATCATGTTCACATGAAAATGCTGTTTTTGAGACTTAGATTAAATTTATAACATTTAAAAACATGATTTTGAAATGAAGTAAAAATCTTTTAGAACATATTTTGTAGTTTAGCTTGTTTGTGGTCTTAAAATATTTTGTAATTTGACTTCCGTTTCTGTTAATGAAAAGGAAATCAAAGGGCCTTATATGTAAAAAAATTAATGTATAAAATTGTAAGTTATCAGAAAAAATTTTATTTACCTTATCACACCCTTACAGTTACAGGAATAAATACAATAAGCGTAAAAAGTAAGAATAGAAAATACTTCAAATAGAAATCTGATGGAATAGAATTGTGAAAACAAATACATTTTTACAATTCTCCTTCATTGAATTTCTATTTGAAGTATTTTCCATTCTTTTGATTTTCAAGCTATTTTTAGCAGCAGATTTTTAGTAAACAGCTGAGATCAGATGAAACACAACTTTCTGTAACTCTATTACATAAATTAAATCAGAAAAAATAACTAAATAAGGTACCTAAGAGTTTCATTGTGATAATCTGCACTTAGCTTTTATATTTATTTATTTTGATTAATTTACTTTTATATTATATAAGGTATATATAATATAAAAGTAAATTAATCAAAATAAGTAAATATAAAAGCTAAGTGCAGATTATCACAATGAAACTCTTAGGAATATTAAACAAAATTATTACAACTAATTACAATAATTAACATAAGGAATGTGATTTAGCATAAAAACATACTGTCAGAGTTATGTCCTTTAAAAACAAGAACTACAATATAAGTATGCTGAAAGGATAAGTTAAGTCTTTGGAACAAAAATTGATGGAACATTTTGGAACATTGGTAAATGGTTCGGACAAACGTCTAGTTCTAATACATCTTCAAATTTAATTTTCATTTTTATTTATTGTAAAAAAAAACATTTATTATGATACTAAATTTTACACTGAAGCCCAGTGGAGCCCAGCTTCTAATTCACTGATCCTAGTTTGGATTCTTGGGCTGAAAATGTTGACTCAGCCTTTCATCCCTTTAGTGGGTCAATAAACCTTAGTACCAAGCATGCTTGGGAACTAAACACTAGAGGTTTCGGGTTAGGCTAACCTCCAAACCGGGATGTAGGCTTCGCACCCAATAGCTTCTAGTCATAAAAACAGATATAGGCGAATTGGACCTTGGCGCCCATATGAGCTGTTGTGCCACTGAGTTTAGCTTAGTTAATTTTACATTTATTAATTTAAAGTTATTACGAAGGCAATTAAGAATCAATTTACATGTATGCCAGAGGGTCAATTTCGAGAACAAAATTTGGCACAGGTGCCGTATAATCCATGACGCCAAATTCGGAGATTGGCAATTTTTAGGTGGATTTTCTTATGTATCTCGCAACCTCGTTTTTATTACGTCATACATATGGAGACCAATAAGAATTATGCAGAAAATTCTCTTTTGGTAACTCTAGTATTTACGTAATCGCGCTCCTCACGATACGTCATCTTGGCAACATTTCTGCATCGCCAAAAAAATTCAGAATTTGTAAACATGGATTATACGGCACCTGTGCCCAAAATTTTTAACAAGTAAAATCAACATTGTGAATTCACAAACTCAATGTGTTTTAATCAATAATTTATTTTATAAAAATAATTTAAGGTCATAGAAATTATTGTAGCTGTTTTTATTATTATTATTATTGAGAGTTTTAAGATGTCACAATTCCAAATAATTTAGATACTCACAGCAAGAAAAGCTTCACTAATACCGCCTACTTCTGGATCATGAATCTTATTAATAGATTGTTAGTATTTCCTTCTTGGAATGAAAAATGATGATTCAAAAGAGAGCAGAAATATTTCTAGATTTGTTTTATCAACTATTTTATGAAACTACGAAGAGTATTACATAAAAAAAAATATTACTGTTTTGTATGTGGATGAAAAACCTCAAAATGTAAAAATAAAAATGCAGACACAGTTTTTTCAAAATACAAAGTGAAAGCTTTTGACTAATCTAAAAAATGTAGACTACTTTTTTCTTCTTGTCTCTAGATTCTGTATAGAATTGTTTTTATTTATCCCACAGAAATAGAGGTGAATTTCGAATTGAAAATTGCATTGTGCCTAATAATTTTACTATATTTTGATGATTAATTATGAAGTAAAATACTGGAAAAATTTATAAGAAAATTAATGATATAAATAACATTTATTGTAAGTTTTTCAATAAAAGAAAAGCAGTTTTCAAGTATTATGTTTACAAGATTTAAATGGATTTATAAACTTATTTCAACAATGAGTATATATGTGATTGTATTTTGAAATTCAAATAGTAGAAATGTTACCCTGATGGTATTGAATAGGTTACTGACAATGATTTTGAAATTAATCATTGAAAAATTTGTTGCCGTTTACCGCAATTTTGTTACTGTTTGCAATGTAATTTTATCATTTCAGCTCCAGGAACAATTAAATTACTGAAAAAAATTAATAATTAAAAATGTTTTAAAAGTCTAATTTTAGAAGGCAATGTGATTTTATGTGGAATTTGCCAAAAAATCTGCCTCATTAAAACTGCGGACTAGAAAATACTGTAAATGAATGAAATGCTAGCACAATCTGAACTATATTTTTAATAAAATTTGCCAATGACATGTAAGATGAAATGAGCCTGGAACCAGGGGGTACGTGTACCTTCCTGGGGCTTGAGCACAGACACCAGGCATGTCGGCAAATGGTGGATAGCCGAATGTCCTGTAGGAATGACAGGATAGCCTTGAATATAGAATCAGAGGCCGCGAACCAGCTCCCGTAAACCCTGGTGTTATGCGATCCGTGCCTAGGGCTAATTGGCACCGCGGTATTGGTGTCTTAACGGAGCCTCTAGTTGTTTGGCGAACTTCTAGAGTAATTTGCCTTGCCCAGTAACTCAGGCAATGCTGGGCGGACTTATATTACCTGAGCTTTTTAATTGTTATCTTGTGGCTGAAAAGACACAAGAAGTAACAAACCTTTCTGCATTTGCAGGTGAAGCCTCTAAAGTAGACCTTGCTGAAAAAGACAAGGGAACTCAGAGGCAATCTTGTAAAGGGGCAGCAATGAATCCTTCACTTGAGGTAGAAATGACCTCTAAACCATCTTCTTCTGGTGAAAGTCAGGAAGCTATTCCTAGCATGACTGACTTTCTGACCAGATGGGACTATTTCAGCAAGACCTTATCTGCTGGAAATGTCATATGCAAGAAGAAACGGCAGAGCATGTCATTTACGAATGTGAGGCTCTTGCCCTCCCTAAATTAACTTCTTTAGGCTTCATCCATACCAGAGAGTTACACCTAGACTCCATTAAAGGGTTATCGGACTTTATTAGTAAAGTGGGTGACCCGAGCAACTGGAACTAGGAAACATTGGGTTTGGAATTAATGGTACAAAATGCTGATAAAAGCAGAGGTGCCCAATGACATACAAACTCAATTTTAAGAAGAAGAAGAAGATGATGAAATGAGAAGAATATAACCAACATATCACATTCTGAGCTACAATAATATAAACCCCAGGAAATAATATAATATATTACATCACAAATAGGGGCATATTATCAATCGCATAATATGTCATATATTACATTAAAAATTTTATTTACTCATTAGTTATTTTATTCAATGTTTACAATAACATTCAATTGAAATTATAATTTTGCATACAAATTTAAAAATCTAATATTTACTTTCTCATTTTTGAGAAAAATTTAAACTTAATGCTTCATTTACATATTGCATTCACTGCTTTACGATTTTTGCTCTTTCTAATAACAAGTGACTTATAGGGAATTTCACCCTTCTCAATCTATGATGGATTTTCTGCACAGCAAGGGATAGAATTAACTTGTATAGGGGTCTAACACTTTGCCCAGAAGGTGGTTAGGTCTTCGTAAAATAGAAGTAGAGACCGACCTGCCCTACCTCCCCTGCATGCATCTTTCACATGGAATATTTTGCGATCATAACCTAATTTATTAGTAAGCAGGATGACATTTCAGTTACGCAAGGCATAAAACTCATTAATTTCATGTAATGATAATGACACAATTTCCCAATTAGCCTAGGCTACATGATCCCGTTTCATACAAAAATGAAAACAAAAAAAATAAGTGAAGAAATTAATTTAGGATCTGACAAATAAATTTATCTAGTTAACTTTAACAATATAACAATTAATTATTTGATTGTCTTCCATCTTAAAAGGTTATTTTATTGTTATCAATGATTTTTCTTGAAGATACGTCTTTTCATTTAAAAATAATACTGAAAAAATTGCACAAGAGCAGCATCAGGTCAGTAATTCAGTAAATAATTCAAATTACACTAGTAATGCCTGATAAATATGGAAGAGAAGTGGAAAATATATTTACTATTCACATGTATTGATGTTTTCTTCATAAATGAAGTTAATAAGCCTTGTTGTTAAACATTATATCAATTTAATTTTCACATTATCGCGATACCATAACATATCAGATTATTCAATACCTGAGTAATCCTATATCAAATATTACATTCAAATCTTCTAATAAAATATTATTTCTTCTTCTTCTTCTTCTTAAGGTTGGGTTTGTATGTCATTGGGCACCTCTGCTTTTATCAGCATTTTGTACCATTAACTCCAAACCCAATGTTTCCTAGTTCCAGTTGCTCGGGTCACCCACTTTATTAATAAAGTCCAATAACCCCTTAATGGAGTCTAGGTGTAACTATCTAGTATGGATGATGCCTAAAGAAGTTAATCTAGGGAGGGGGCAAGAGCCTCGCATTCGTGAATGATATGCTTGGCCGCTTCCTCTTGCATATGACATTTCCTGCAGATAGGGTCTTGCTGAAACAGTCCCATTTTAAGGAGGTGTTTTAAGGAGAGTTAAGCTCAGGTAATATAAGTCCATCCAGCATTGCCTGAGATACTGGGCAAGGCAAATTACTCTAGAAGTTTGCCAGGCAACTAGAGGCTCCGTTAAGACACCAATACCGCGGTGCCAATTAGCCCTAGGCACGGATCGCATAACACCAGGGTTTACGGGAGCTGGTTCGCGGCCTCTTATTCTATATTCAAGGCTATCCTGTCATTCCTACAGGACGTTCGGCGATCCACCACCTGCCGACGCGCCTGGTGGCTAGCTCAAGCCCCAGAGGGGTAAAATATTATTTACAATAAACTGTAAATCAAATAGCTTTCAAATCTGATTATTCATTACATAAATTTAGATTACCAAAAAATCTTGACTTAAGTTAGAATCAAAGAAACCAATGTGAACTAGGTCTCCAGATTACAAGTTCTTGCCATATAATCATGTATTTAGGTACATAATTTTAAAAACAGTCGAAAAGCTATTAAAATGAAGAATTAATAAAAAATTTAATTACTAATTAAAGAGAGAGGAAGTTAACCAAATGAAGTTCTTTACAGTTTTCAAAGCATAGATTATATTTACAAATAATTAACTTTCTATCATAAAATTCTTATGTCGATAAAAATTCTTTTTGCAAAATGAATATTTTGCAAATTAAAATTTTACTGAAAAGAAGTTTTGCGGAATTTAGAGTGTTGTTTCAGTAATAAAGAAAATATAATTTTGTCATTCATGAAACTATAATCGCAATCTGTAGTAAAATACAACAGAATTATTTCACGTTTAATTTTAGTGCATTGATATCCCATTTTTAAGAATTGTGGAAACAGAAATTAGTAAACTGAAATATTATAACCTTTGATAGCTTAAAGTCCTTATGTTTCTGAAGAACCCAGCCAAGAGCCATTCCCATGATAAAAGAAGCAGTGTGATGAAATGTTTGCAGGTAAACGCCACCAACATACGTACGTATATGGCTGGAAAAAAATCGAAATTGAAATGATTATTTTATATTAAAATAATCGAAGTATTCAAATTTAGCATTTTATATGCTTATTTTTGTAAATAAGTGCATTTACCGTCACAAAAATAAGTTCTAAAATGTTTCATCTAAATAAAATATATTGTAAATTACAATTTTGAGATTAGAACTTTAGAAAATTAACTTTTACTATAAAAATATATATACTTATGAAAAATTTAAAAAAAGTAAAGTTTTAATATTAATTTTGCTAAATAAATTTAAATATTTCAAAAATTAGAAAAAAAATTTAAAAACTATTATTACTTGAATATATCGCCATTAAAAAATGTAATCATATAAATAGGGAATTAAAATCTTTAGCAGTTGCATCCATTCTAAAATTATAAGCATATTTTCGTCATCATAATGTTTGTTCAAAAAAGGTTTATTTTTATAAAATTTAATTTTATAGTTATTCTTTATTAACAGAATTAAAAAATTTCTTTCAAAGATTTCATCAGATGCTAATATATAAGTATATGAATATTAATACTTCATTGATATTCTCCAATGATAAGAAACCTTGGCTTGTACTTATACAAAAGCATTAGATTGAAACTTAAGCAAAAAATTACAATAGAAAAAAAATTGTATTTGTATTCGCATCATAAAACATTTTATGATTAAAATGATTTTCTAAACATATTATATATATATATATATATATATATATATATATATATATATATATATATATATATGTATATAGGGCGTTCAGAAATTAAGTTACACCTGTTCAGGCAGAGAAGACATTGCAAAAGAAGAGCGCAGATTAAGAAGATGATAACTGAGTTCCACAGTTTCGAACAGTTGCATTTTCTTTCGCATTGTTTGAGCCATTGCTACATAGTACGAGAAAAAAATGGCGGCACAACCAGAATTTTACTCCAACGTTCAAATCCGTGGAACAGTGCAATTTCTGTTGCTAAAACATTTAAGAAGTATGGAGATTCGTCGTAAAATTTCGGCAGTGTAAGGAACACACGAAATGTCATTTCGAACAGTTGCATTTTCTTTCGAATTGTTTGAGCCATTGCTACATAGTACGAAAAAAATAGCGGCGCAACCAGAATTTTACTCCAACGTTCAAATCCGTGGAACAGTGCAATTTCTGTTGCTAAAACATTTAAGAAGTATGGAGATTCGTCGTAAAATTTCGGCAGTGTAAGGAACACACGAAATGTCATTTCGAACAGTTGCATTTTCTTTCGGATTGTTTGAGCCATTGCTACATAGTACGAGAAAAAAATAGCGGCGCAAACAGAATTTTACTCCAACGTTCAAATCCGTGGAACAGTGCAATTTCTGTTGCTAAAACATTTAAGAAGTATGGAGATTCGTCGTAAAATTTCGGCTGTGTAAGAAACACACGAAATGTCATTTCGAACAGTTGAATTTTCTTTCGGATTGTTTGAGCCATTGCTACATAGTACGAGAAAAAAATGGCGGCGCAACCAGAATTTTACTCCAACGTTCAAATCCGTGGAACAGTGCAATTTCTGTTGCTAAAACATTTAAGAAGTATGGAGATTCGTCGTAAAATTTCGGCAGTGTAAGGAACACACGAAATGTCATTTCGAACAGTTGCATTTTCTTTCGAATTGTTTGAGCCATTGCTACATAGTACGAAAAAAAATAGCGGCGCAACCAGAATTTTACTCCAACGTTCAAATCCGTGGAACAGTGCAATTTCTGTTGCTAAAACATTTAAGAAGTATGGAGATTCGTCGTAAAATTTCGGCAGTGTAAGGAACACACGAAATGTCATTTCGAACAGTTGCATTTTCTTTCGGATTGTTTGAGCCATTGCTACATAGTACGAGAAAAAAATAGCGGCGCAAACAGAATTTTACTCCAACGTTCAAATCCGTGGAACAGTGCAATTTCTGTTGCTAAAACATTTAAGAAGTATGGAGATTCGTCGTAAAATTTCGGCTGTGTAAGAAACACACGAAATGTCATTTCGAACAGTTGAATTTTCTTTCGGATTGTTTGAGCCATTGCTACATAGTACGAGAAAAAAAATGGCGGCGCAACCAGAATTTTACTCCAACGTTCAAATCCGTGGAACAGTGCAATTTCTGTTGCTAAAACATTTAAGAAGTATGGAGATTCGTCGTAAAATATCGGTGGTCTAAGGAACACACGAAATGTCATTTCGAACAGTTGCATTTTCTTTCGAATTGTTTGAGCCATTGCTACATAGTACGAAAAAAAAATAGCGGCGCAACCATAATTTTACTCCAACGTTCAAATCCGTGGAACAGTGCAATTTCTGTTGCTAAAACTTTTAAGAAGTATGGAGATTCGTCGTAAAATTTCGGCAGTGTAAGGAACACACGAAATGTCATTTCGAACAGTTGCATTTTCGTTTGGATTGTTTGAGCCATTGCTACATAGTACGAGAAAAAAAATAGCGGCGCAACCAGAATTTTACTCCAACGTTCAAATCCGTGGAACAGTGCAATTTCTGTTGCTAAAACATTTAAGAAGTATGGAGATTCATCGTAAAATTTCGGCAGTGTAAGGAACACGCGAAAATTCATTTCGAAAAGTTGCATTTTCTTTCGAATTGTTTGAGCCATTGCTACATAGTACGAGAAAAAAAATATCGGCGCAACCAGAATTTTACTCCAACGTTCAAATCCGTGGAACAGTGCAATTTATGTTGCTAAACATTTAAGAAGTATGGAGATCCGTCGTAAAATTTCGGCGGTGTAAGGAACACACGAAATGTCATTTAGACCAATTGCATTTTCTTTCGGATTGTTTGAGCCATTGCTACATAGTATGAGAAAGAAAATAGCGGCGCAACCAGAATTTTACTCCAACGTTCAAATCCGTGGAACAGTGCAATTTCTGTTGCTAAAACATTTAAGAAGTATGGAGATTCGTCGTAAAATTTCGGTGGTCTAAGGAACACACGAAATGTCATTTCGAACAGTTGCATTTTCTTTCGAATTGTTTGAGCCATTGCTACATAGTACGAAAAAAAATAGCGGCGCAACCAGAATTTTACTCCAACGTTCAAATCCGTGGAACAGTGCAATTTCTGTTGCTAAAACATTTAAGAAGTATGGAGATTCGTCGTAAAATTTCGGCAGTGTAAGGAACACACGAAATGTCATTTCGAACAGTTGCATTTTCTTTCGGATTGTTAGAGCCATTGCTACATAGTACGAGAAAAAATAGCGGCGCAACAAGAATTTTACTCCAACGTTCAAATCCGTGGAACAGCGCAATTTCTGTTGCTAAAACATTTAAGAAGTATGGAGATTCGTCATAAAATTCCGGCAGTGTAAGGAACACACGAAATGTCATTTCGAAAAGTTGCATTTTCTTTCGAATTGTTTGAGCCGTAGCTACATAGTACGAGAAAAAAATAGCGGCGCAACCAGAATTTTACTCCAACGTTCAAATCCGTGGAACAGTGCAATTTCCGTTGCTAAAACATTTAAGAAGTATGGAGATTTCGTCGTAAAATTTCGGCAGTTTAAGGAACACATGAAATGTCATTCCCAGCCATTGTGAAATGGTTCAAAATAGGCAAGGAAGGACAACAACGGTGAACTCATCGGACATCGTGGAGAGGGTGGAAGGCACTAATCCCACAAATCGCAGAACGAACGTCGCATACATTACTCAGCAGATGGAAATTTCTGTTGTCACCATCATCTGTTAGCAACAGGATTTTCACAAATTGTGCCCACGATGGCTTCCTTATTCTTTAAATTCCGAACACTAAGGAACAAAAGTTTGCAGCTGCACTGGAATAGTTTCAACGTTATTCCGAGGAGGGCAATCATTTCTTAAGCCGCATCATTAAGCATCATTACGGACACAAGTGCATCACTTCACTCAAAAAGCGAAGTAAGTGTTGATGAGATGGAGAGAGATACTCATCATCGCCTGCGAGAATAACATTCTAAAGTAAGGCCATCAAGTCATCGCTACAACCGCTAATTGTAAAATGATTATCTAAAGCGAGTTTATGTGGATGGGCACGACCATTAATGCAAAGGCAGTATACGAAAGACTAAGAGGTTTGCGCAAATCTAAGAAAAAATAAGCCTAGAGGAAAGTTTAGTAAACGCTTTGTCCCCTCGCCCGAAAACGCAAGACCTCACAAGGCAGATACCGCACAGTATGTGCTTCGGAAATTTTAAATTGAAGGTCTGGAAGTATCCACCATGCAGTCACGATCTGGCACCCTGCAATTTTTTCATGCGTTCGTCAGGCTCAAAAAACATTTGAAGAAGACAATTTTCCAAAAATGACCATTTTCAGACAGCTAGTCTAAGCTGACTCATGGATCAAGAAGCGATTTTCTATCGTCAGGGCATCAATCGATTAATTCTATTTTCAGACAAATGTCTGCAAAGACTGAGAAATAATGTAGAGAGAAAGTGTGTATGTGTGTGTGTCATGTTGTATTACAGCGCACTTCTCAGTTGAATGGTTTTTTGACTTAGACTTGCATTCTTTGTAAGTAACTTACTTTTTAAACGGCTCTAGTTTATATATATATATATATATATATATATATATATATATATATATATATATATATATATATATATATGTATATAGGGCGTTCAGAAATTAAGTTACACCTGTTCAGGCAGAGAAGACATTGCAAAAGAAGAGCGCAGATTAAGAAGATGATAACTGAGTTCCACAGTTTCGAACAGTTGCATTTTCTTTCGCATTGTTTGAGCCATTGCTACATAGTACGAGAAAAAAATGGCGGCACAACCAGAATTTTACTCCAACGTTCAAATCCGTGGAACAGTGCAATTTCTGTTGCTAAAACATTTAAGAAGTATGGAGATTCGTCGTAAAATTTCGGCAGTGTAAGGAACACACGAAATGTCATTTCGAACAGTTGCATTTTCTTTCGAATTGTTTGAGCCATTGCTACATAGTACGAAAAAAAATAGCGGCGCAACCAGAATTTTACTCCAACGTTCAAATCCGTGGAACAGTGCAATTTCTGTTGCTAAAACATTTAAGAAGTATGGAGATTCGTCGTAAAATTTCGGCAGTGTAAGGAACACACGAAATGTCATTTCGAACAGTTGCATTTTCTTTCGGATTGTTTGAGCCATTGCTACATAGTACGAGAAAAAAATAGCGGCGCAAACAGAATTTTACTCCAACGTTCAAATCCGTGGAACAGTGCAATTTCTGTTGCTAAAACATTTAAGAAGTATGGAGATTCGTCGTAAAATTTCGGCTGTGTAAGAAACACACGAAATGTCATTTCGAACAGTTGAATTTTCTTTCGGATTGTTTGAGCCATTGCTACATAGTACGAGAAAAAAATGGCGGCGCAACCAGAATTTTACTCCAACGTTCAAATCCGTGGAACAGTGCAATTTCTGTTGCTAAAACATTTAAGAAGTATGGAGATTCGTCGTAAAATATCGGTGGTCTAAGGAACACACTAAATGTCATTTCGAACAGTTGCATTTTCTTTCGAATTGTTTGAGCCATTGCTACATAGTACGAAAAAAAAATAGCGGCGCAACCAGAATTTTACTCCAACGTTCAAATCCGTGGAACAGTGCAATTTCTGTTGCTAAAACTTTTAAGAAGTATGGAGATTCGTCGTAAAATTTCGGCAGTGTAAGGAACACACGAAATGTCATTTCGAACAGTTGCATTTTCGTTTGGATTGTTTGAGCCATTGCTACATAGTACGTGAAAAAAATAGCGGCGCAACCAGAATTTTACTCCAACGTTCAAATCCGTGGAACAGTGCAATTTCTGTTGCTAAAACATTTAAGAAGTATGGAGATTCGTCGTAAAATTTCGGCAGTGTAAGGAACACACGAAATGTCATTTCGAACAGTTGCATTTTCTTTCGGATTGTTAGAGCCATTGCTACATAGTACGAGAAAAAATAGCGGCGCAACAAGAATTTTACTCCAACGTTCAAATCCGTGGAACAGCGCAATTTCTGTTGCTAAAACATTTAAGAAGTATGGAGATTCGTCATAAAATTCCGGCAGTGTAAGGAACACACGAAATGTCATTTCGAAAAGTTGCATTTTCTTTCGAATTGTTTGAGCCGTAGCTACATAGTACGAGAAAAAAATAGCGGCGCAACCAGAATTTTACTCCAACGTTCAAATCCGTGGAACAGTGCAATTTCTGTTGCTAAAACATTTAAGAAGTATGGAGATTCGTCGTAAAATTTCGGCAGTGTAAGGAACACACGAAAATTCATTTCGAAAAGTTGCATTTTCTTTCGAATTGTTTGAGCCATTGCTACATCGTACGAGAAAAAAAATATCGGCGCAACCAGAATTTTACTCCAACGTTCAAATCCGTGGAACAGTGCAATTTATGTTGCTAAACATTTAAGAAGTATGGAGATCCGTCGTAAAATTTCGGCGGTGTAAGGAACACACGAAATGTCATCTAGACCAATTGCATTTTCTTTCGGATTGTTTGAGCCATTGCTACATAGTATGAGAAAAAAAATAGCGGCGGAACCAGAATTTTACTCCAACGTTCAAATCCGTGGAACAGTGCAATTTCTGTTGCTAAAACATTTAAGAAGTATGGAGATTCGTCGTAAAATTTCGGTGGTCTAAGGAACACACGAAATGTCATTTCGAACAGTTGCATTTTCTTTCGAATTGTTTGAGCCATTGCTACATAGTACGAAAAAAATAGCGGCGCAACCAGAATTTTACTCCAACGTTCAAATCCGTGGAACAGTGCAATTTCTGTTGCTAAAACATTTAAGAAGTATGGAGATTCGTCGTAAAATTTCGGCAGTGTAAGGAACACACGAAATGTCATTTCGAACAGTTGCATTTTCGTTTGGATTGTTTGAGCCATTGCTACATAGTACGAGAAAAAAAATAGCGGCGCAACCAGAATTTTACTCCAACGTTCAAATCCGTGGAACAGTGCAATTTCTGTTGCTAAAACATTTAAGAAGTATGGAGATTCGTCGTAAAATTTCGGCAGTGTAAGGAACACACGAAATGTCATTTCGAACAGTTGCATTTTCTTTCGGATTGTTAGAGCCATTGCTACATAGTACGAGAAAAAAATAGCGGCGCAACAAGAATTTTACTCCAACGTTCAAATCCGTGGAACAGCGCAATTTCTGTTGCTAAAACATTTAAGAAGTATGGAGATTCGTCATAAAATTCCGGCAGTGTAAGGAACACACGAAATGTCATTTTGAAAAGTTGCATTTTCTTTCGAAATGTTTGAGCCGTAGCTACATAGTACGAGAAAAAATAGCGGCGCAACCAGAATTTTACTCCAACGTTCAAATCCGTGGAACAGTGCAATTTCTGTTGCTAAAACATTTAAGAAGTATGGAGATTTCGTCGTAAAATTTCGGCAGTTTAAGGAACACATGAAATGTCATTCCCAGCCATTGTGAAATGGTTCAAAATAGGCAAGGAAGGACAACAACGGTGAACTCATCGGACATCGTGGAGAGGGTGGAAGGCACTAATCCCACAAATCGCAGAACGAACGTCGCATACATTACTCAGCAGATGGAAATTTCTGTTGTCACCATCATCTGTTAGCAACAGGATTTTCACAAATTGTGCTCACGATGGCTTCCTTATTCTTTAAATTCCGAACACTAAGGAACAAAAGTTTGCAGCTGCACTGGAATAGTTTCAACGTTATTCCGAGGAGGGCAATCATTTCTTAAGCCGCATCATTAAGCATCATTACGGACACAAGTGCATCACTTCACTCAAAAACGAAGTAAGTGTTGATGAGATGGAGAGAGATACTCATCATCGCCTGCGAGAATAACATTCTAAAGTAAGGCCATCAAGTCATCGCTACAACCGCTAATTGTAAAATGATTATCTAAAGCGAGTTTATGTGGATGGGCACGACCATTAATGCAAAGGCAGTATACGAAAGACTAAGAGGTTTGCGCAAATCTAAGAAAAAATAAGCCTAGAGGAAAGTTTAGTAAACGCTTTGTCCCCTCGCCCGAAAACGCAAGACCTCACAAGGCAGATACCGCACAGTATGTGCTTCGGAAATTTTAAATTGAAGGTCTGGAAGTATCCACCATGCAGTCACGATCTGGCACCCCGCAATTTTTTCATGCGTTCGTCAGGCTCAAAAAACATTTGAAGAAGACAATTTTCCAAAAATGACCATTTTCAGACAGCTAGTCTAAGCTGACTCATGGAGCAAGAAGCGATTTTCTATCGTCATTGCATCAATCGATTAATTCTATTTTCAGACAAATGTCTGCAAAGACTGAGAAATAATGTAGAGAGAAAGTGTGTATGTGTGTGTGTCATGTTGTATTACAGCGCACTTCTCAGTTGAATGGTTTTTTGACTTAGACTTGCATTCTTTGTAAGTAACTTACTTTTTAAACGGCTCTAGTTATATATATATATATATATATATATATATATATATATATATATATATATATATATATATATATATATATATATATATATATATATATATATATATATATATATATATACATGAATGAGTCAAACATTTAATAGCAAACTGTTTAAAAAGGCTTGCATAAGAGTGCAATTCATTCATGCTGAATGGATCAATGTCCTTTAAACAACTTCAGAAAAATAGTTCTGAATCTAATATGTTAACGTCATTAACAATTTTTGTGAAAAATTTGTTCTGTATGATAAATGCCAACATTTGGTAAAAGTATTATCAATCAACATAAGTGGTGTAATATGAATCTATTTTAAAGAATTAGATTTGTTAAATGATTACTTAGAAGTAAAGAATTAGATGATATATAATTTCTTAGATGCAGCTTTCATTTTATAAAAAACACTCTAGTTTATTCTTGGCATTAGTTCTTCTAATATCATATCATTAGTGGTTCTAAATAATTGCGCCAACTCTCAACTTCATTGAAGAGATTTTGCTTTATCCAAGAAACAGACATTGTATGTTTTTGCAATGAAGTAGTTCTGAGATTAAAATTCAGACATTACACTCTCAGAGCCGCTGCTTTTGGCGGTTAGTATATCATCAAGTTTATTTTCAATTTTGATACATAGCTCAATTCTTCATTTCAGTGTATCTGATTGAAATAAAATTTCCTAAATATCTACGAAAATTTAACATATTATCATTTTGTTTAATGACTTCTAAATGTAAAAAAACTTACTTTAATAGTTGTAGATTTAATTTTGTAAAAGAAAAAACTGATCTAATAATCAATTGGTTTCCAATAGAAGACCTTAAATATTTTATATGCGTTATTTTTTAATGCAAGTTTTATAAAATTAGCATATGTTTGCATATAAAATATAGCAAAACTAAAAGAAATGTTAGTTTTTATATTTTATGTGGACATCCGTTTAAAATTAAACGGTGGCTTTTAAAATTTAACTATCTGGTAATATATAAACTAAGCTCTGTATAATTTACAAAGCTATGCAAATGTATCTTTTTATGCGAAAATATGAATTTCGCAATAATAAAATAGCATGTGGATGCACAGTTAAAGCTTCAAACTTTCTATTATCTTCCGTCTTAAAAATCTTAATATTATGAATAAATTATAGTAAACATTAAACAATCAAAAATAAGATAATTCTAGTATAATTTCTCAGGAGTCAACAAATTCTATCGTAAAGATGATTTTTCTAAGATACAAGCAATAATTTAATATTTAAGGAAAATGAGTAAGAAGAAGGTTGTAACAGTCAATTATTCTTGTAAATAGTATGTTAATTCAAGTAATTGAAAAGGAAATTTTGACACGGAGTTTTTTAAAAAAATCATAATTATTTATTTAAAAGGATTAAAGACGATCTCTAAAATGAGTGATTTGATGTAATTATTCATCATATGAATATTCATAAGTGAATTTTATATTTACCTAAAATCTTTTGCATAGTTGATTGATAGACTTGGAATTTCATGAAGTAACGACTTTTTATAATCTATGTAAGAGGAGATTGAAATAGTTGACACTCCTATTAAAACTCCCAATTTCGGATACCTGAGAATTTTAAAAATTTATAAAAAATAAAATATTATATTAATTAAGAAAATACATACTTTTTTCAAAAATTACAATATTAATAATAAATTTATTTTAATTTACAAATAAAAATCGTTGTTTTTTTGTCTTTTTATTAAGTTCATATTCATTGTACTTTATTAAAAAACTAATGTAATTCTATGGACAGATTTAGATAAATTATACATTAATATAAAATAAAATACTTTTATTTAGTTTTGATGCATGTTTGAGTTTTTGTCACTTATATAAATTATTAATAACCTGTTCAAAGGAAAATAACTGTGTGAGTTGAATTACATTTTTAATTAGTATAATAACTATTTTAGTTAAAATGTTTGTGGCTATTTAATAACTTTAAACACAATTTGAACATATTTATCAAAGAAACAATTTAATCTTGAGAAATCAAGTTTCATTCATAAAAAGCACTCGTGCAAAAATTTACATACATATATTTACATACAAATTTCTATTTAATTAAAATACCATATCAATATTCAATGCAATAGTTTCAAATATTATTGAATATTTAAACATGAAATGCATATTTTAATTGTTTTATGTTGCAATAATTGAATCTTAAGTGTTTTTCAATGCTGTGAAAATAATAGATAAGAATAATAACAGAGAATACATACAGTTATTTATAACAAAAATGATTAATACGGAAGAATTTTTCAAATTTATTTTCATGTGTATAAATATTTCAGGTATTTGATTTTTCACATTACAGGTTGCATTATAAATTTAATCTAGTGGCACGACAGCCCAATTGGGGCAAAGGATATAGGGCTCATATCTATTTTCCTGACCGAATGTGTAGCATATGTCTCGGTTAGGTGGTCAGACTAATGCAAAATTCCCAGAGTTTAGTTCCCAAACATGCTTGCTATTCCGTTAATCGTCCCATTGAAGAAAAAAAATTCTGAGTCGGCCCTGCCCAGCCCGAGGTTTGAACCTCAGACTTTGGTTTAGGAGCGTGAAATGTTACCACAAAGCCACCGGGATTCTGATGATATTATAATTTATAATATACATATAATGAATTATATGGCAAGAGTTGGTGTTTATTGCCAACATTTCTCTCATTATCTTTTTTGGGAAAAAAACCAAGACCGTGTTCCATGGTGAAGTGGAGGCAATTAGAGAGGCTATAGCTTATCTATATGCTCCTCTTTTCGATTTACGACCAGGCTCTCTCTTTCTCCGATTCTGACTATTGCCAACTGTTCTCAAGAACATAGCTTTATATCAGTAATGCAATGCAGGTCCTTAATAGGTGAGATGCATGACAATCATAGAACAATTTGTTTTACAGTAGATATCATCCGATTGTGGTACAGCTGGGAACGAAAAACAGGACGAGTTGGAAAAAAATGTTGTTTTAATAAATAGGTTCCACGTAACCTAATTAATTATAAATCCGCCTCTTCAATGATAAGTCAAGTATTTGAGTAGGTACAAATGTCTTTACTAAAGGAACACACGAAAAGAAAATCATGGAAAAATTCCATTCTTAATCTCCCCAATTGTTCGAGAGGTTGTGCTGTTGCTGCCTTTTGTCTCACGACTGAGAATAACTGCTGATACGCTCATCTTCTCAAAATTAGGATAGAGGGTAGTTGTTGTTGTTATTGCTTATGACACTTGGACAAGCCAAGCTCGCTATGCCGTTGGCAGTGCGAATTAAGTCAATAGAGAGCATCTTTCGTTTGGATCAGAGCACCACGAAGGTGAAAGTACGTCTTTGCTCTATTAAGGTGCCTCGTAATTTTTAACCACGGTCAGGTGACGAGGCCACACCTGAGCTGGAACCCTCTTCTCCACATCCACGCCACACCAGCGGAAGGACTTTGGACGTCACATATTAACGTGGACACGTCCTCACCAACCCACGGAGAACCAGCAACCCAGTGAAGGAGAGTACACCTTGGTCACCCTCCCAACCACTGCCCGCGGCAAATGATGCTTCACTTTGCTGAGCTTACGGGAAGCGGCGTGAAGCTACTGAGCCACTGGAGCTCAAGGATAGAGGGTAGTGGAATTAGGATTAAAAATTAGGATCGTGGATGCCCCCTCTGCCGCAGTGGTTTAGCGATGAATGCTGATCTTCTCGTATGTTTTGCATTTACAAATAATGACATCAATTCTCAATATTGAGAAGCCAAAGACTCTTCAAAGAATTTATCTTCCTAATTTTATGTGTTTCGTTAATTCTTAATTCTTATTCAATTATAACACATGATAAGTTGAATACAATACACATTATTAAGCATGTAGATTTTTTTCTAAAAGGAAAATTATCATATTAACTTTTCATTGTTTATGCATTTTGGGATTGTAGATGCATTATTTTTATTATTTTTTTTTCATCGAAATCTCTTTAGTAATTTCATAGCATACTTTTCATCAGAACTAAAATTTTAAAAATGTCTTGTTTTCAGATTATCTCAGATTCCTTCTTCGGTCTAACAGTTCATAGATTCTAATCCCACCTTTGCCACGCATGTTTTTAGTCGTTCGAAATCCACTTTAAGTCTTAAGTTTCTGTTTAATTACAGTCCTCGTGCGAAAAAATATATCTTTGAGCGAAAGCAAACCAAACCAAAACAACTTAGATTCCTTTATATGTTTATGTCATTTAAATTTACTTATAATTCTTTCTATAGTAAAAAATACTAATAAAGTTGCATTATACCATTTGAAATCAGATATAAAAAAATTTTTCTCTGGAGTAAGGAAATATTTTTATTTTGAATTTGAAATTTTTTCTCGCACACAAAAAAAAAGACAATGAATATATTTTCTTCAGAAATACAAAAACAATATTTTAGATTATTTTTTTATATAAAATGCAAAAAATTATAATTTGTTTAATTCATTTTAAATGCATAGTGTACCTGTATGTCAAAATCATTAGAAAAATCCCAAACATTTGGAGTTGTACCGTAAGACTGACGTACCAAGTATGGAGAAAACACTGCCAAATATTAAAACTTAAGTTAAGATATAAAATAAATGAAAAAATTCACATGCAAATAATTTCTATTTTAAAAATATTTTTTTGTATAGAGAAATTATAATTGTAGATACATTAATGAAATTATAAAATAATATTTTTCATATATTGTTACAGGTAAATATGTAAGTAATACTGTAATTATATAATATCACATAAAGAATATCTTCATATAATCACTGTTTAAAATTGAATATGATTAAGTACTGCAAATTATTGAAATTTAAATTAAAAAATGAATACATATTACAAATAATATTCATTTTAATATATTTTATATCGAGAAAAAGTAAAATAATATTACAGCTTCACTGATAAAGTTAATGAAAATAACACTTGTCAATAAATGCTTTACATAATCATAGAATTAATTATTATAATTATACATCAATGTAATTAATAATAATTATTATATATATACATAAGTAGGTATCTTATAAGAGTTAATAATTCTCAAAGGAAAGAATTATAAATGGTTAATACAAAATTAAAAAGTTTAAAGATTTTGTAGATACATTAATGATCTACTAATAAGTTTTTAATGGGATTAATGCCATTAAAAACTTATTAATTACTGATTGGAAAATCTTCATTTTACAGTTTAAATTCATAGTTGCATCCACAGTTGCAATATTCAAAATGTTTGATTAAATTTGTATAATTACGCAATGCATGAAATCAGAAAAATGTCAGCATTTATCCATAAAAAAAAGTTTCCGTAAAATAAATTTTCTTTACAGTAACGTAAATAAGTAAAATTTTAATTTAGTAAAAAATGTTGCTACATTCAGTTTCTTGCTGTAATATTTTTTGATTAATGAAATGTCTCTCTCATCAGTTTTATATATTATTCAAAATAAAATTCGTATAAATCGAAATTTTACAGGTTATTAGAGAAAATTAAAAATGTTTCTATATAAATTTTTGCATGGAATTAGAACTCGTGTTAAATAGATGTCTATTAAATTGTATGCTCCCTGCATTCTGGTATTTATTCTTTTCTTTTACTTTGCTTTAAAATTTAATCAAAAATATATATGAATAACATTCATTAATAGAATAAATAAAATAGTAATTTTATGATTAAGGAACAGATATTGGTATTTTTTTTAAAGTAAACTACGAAACTCTTTTTTATGAAGTACGAGGTGGAATTTGGTGTGTATGTTAAGTACCTCTCACCATTTCTTTTTTAATCGTAAAAACATTACCACAAATTAAGAATAATACCAGAATTGGTAACTAAAGGTGCAGAATTATACCAAATTGGATTTTTTATAATATTTAATAAACAAATGAGAAAGAACAAAAAAGTTCGCATAGGTATGATATTAGGCATAAACACACAACGACTACAATTCCCTGGATCACAAATACCATAATTATACAACGGGAGTAATACAAATAAACCGTTCATCAACTGAGCAGTACGTTGTTGATATGATGATTAATACGGTTTATGTCTCCCATATTCAGTTCACATACAACTGTTGTATTCACTCTAAATGGATAATTTTTTATAAATTAAACTACCCATTTTTTTCTGGCTGGAAGTCCTTTTTTTATTTAATTCGATTCCCTTTTTTGACAGAATTACCCTTTACCCTTTTTCCCAAAATTATACCAAATTGGATTATTTATAATGTTTAATAAACAAATGAGAAAGAACAAAAAAAGTTCGCATAGGTATGATATTAGGCATACACACACAACGACTACATTTCCTTGGATCACAAATACCATAATTATACAACGGGAGTAATACAAATTAATACAAATAAATCGTTCATCAACTGAGCAGTACGTTGTTGATATGATGGTTAATACGGTATATGTCTCCCATATTCAGTTCACATACAACTGTTGTATTCACTCTAAATGGATAATTTTTTATAAATTAAACTACCCATTTTTTTCTGGCTGGAAGTCCATTTTTTTATTTAATTCGATTCCCTTTTTCCCCTTTTTGACGAGGTGGGATGCCCTAACGTAGGACTTGAAGGAAACTGATTTTGCAAGGAGAAAGTGAGGGGAGAAGGCAAAAGACAGGTGTCAACAGACGGAGGAAAAGAGAAAAAGCTGCAGTACAACGCCTCGAAAAGGGTTATTCAAGTCCGACGCTTTATTGGAGTCTATAAACAGTAAAGTTGAAGTTTCGATATAATAAAAGCACACGAGTTTGGACCGAAGAAGAAATATGGTCCTGTAATACGAGTCCAAATGAAGGAAGCCTTGCCGAATAAATGATCAACCAGGTTTTCGAAGCCCTCTAAATAGGCCGGCCAAGTTCCTGAACTTTTTGTATGTAAGTCAATGTTTTTTTTAAATTTATTTTTACCAGCCAGTTTTTTTTTTTTAAAGTGTGGTACCACCTATTTTATAACTTTAAGCAACAGTTAATATGAATATAACTTTAAGCAATCTAGTGTAAATTGTGAACTCCACGTGAGTGCTTAACCATGTTGTTAGCAAAGTTATAATATTTAAAATAATATAGGTAATTGAGTTTGTATGTATGTAAATAGTTTTGTTATTTTATGAGGGAATTAAAGGAAATTTTTTATTACTAAAACAAAGCCAGTTTCTGCTTCTATATTTTTCAGGTTTGAATCTGGGTAGAGAAAAAAAATAATAATAAATACACAACGCAATGTTTAAAAAAAATAATACATTATCTTAATTTAAAATATCATTTGTAATAGTTATGTAATAACAATAATCATATACACAACACAACGCAGAAGCATGCTGAGGATCACATTATCGAGCTGCATTTTGGGGCAGAGAACTCCACTATTAAAGCAATGCTTTCCGAAGTTCCGGTAGAAAAGTAAGAGGTTGTTGACAGGCTGTGACTCATAGGCCAAGCATGTTCTGCATCCGCTCTATCAGATTCAAGTTAGGTGAGAATGCTGGCCATTCCATAAGGATTATATCTTCCGATTGACGATATACGAAAAGTGAGGACGAGCGTTGTCACCTATAAACACAAATTCAGTTATCACGTTAAGCAAACAGACATATTGTTCCAAAGTGATGTCCTCATAAATCTGGCTTATCATGGTTCCAATATGAAAAAGCAGATGTGTTTTTGAGGCCAGTATAATTCCTCCCCAAAGTAACAGTCCTGAAGCTCCGTAACACTGGCGTTCAATGACGTTGTACTGGGTGTACTGGATACCTGGTATTCTCCATGTAAACGCCCGATGTGTATTGAACTGCTTTCTAAAGTTCGACTCGTTGGGAAACATAACACAAGCCCACTGTGACAGTGTCCACATTGCATACACATTGCATATTACAATCCAACCGTTGAGGACAATAAGTAGCCGTAAGCGAAACACGTTTGTCATCCCTGCGAATATTTACTGTCCCAAGTGTCTGCATACGGTTTGAAATGAAAAGTTTATATAAATAATAGTTTACCTATCTTACGAAAAGTAAAGCTCATCAATGAGTAGTACAAAGTACATTTTCAGTGGATTCCATCCCATGTATCCTATTTATTAACGGAATTGAATTGATTAACACTTTTGCAAGAGAGGAACAGGCCACCCTACACTTTCCACCACACAACTCACATATTTAACGTTATTCTCGAAGCAAAAAGCCGAAAATAAAGAATAAAGGTTTATACCTCTGCCTCAGATATGGTATAAAGCTAAGAAACCAAAACTTTCCTTATCTCTCCGTTGTGACAAGCAGGTCAACACAAGTATCTCCCGACTTACTGGTGGGCTTTTAAGAAGCCTCACATATTCTGGTTAAGCAAGAGATTTTCTCTTTGCCCTGAGCAATCATCTTCTCATTACATCTTCGACTGCCGTGGACGGGAATTAGGGGACATCCATAATGGTCCACTCCTTCTATCGAACTTCCTAAATGTACGCGGTTTCATTAATCTACTTTGACTGAGTCAAACCAGATGGAAAATTAGAAACAGCAATAACAAATTATTATACATTATTTGTTATTGACAGCTGATATTTTCATTCTTCTTTTTCTTCTTCTATTGACTCGACAAGCCCGAGTGGGCCAAGGCCTTCCTTAGAACACTTTTCCACGCCGGCCTCTGCTTGGCGACAGACCTCCAGTTCTTCACTTTTAAAATGCTAGGATAAATTTAATATCCTTAAAATGCATCTACCGCATCCCACCATCTGAGTTTGGGCCCACCTTTTGGTCTATTCCCGATGGGTTTGTAATGCGAGATTTTGTATGTCAGGGTGGAGGGGTCTAGGTGGCCAATGTGTCCTGCAAATTTTATAAAATTTATCTTGATGGTCTTATAATGTCATGGTCTTTTAGCATCCTATAGATCTCAAAGTTGTAGCGATGCCTCCAACAGCTCCTTCATTGACTGGACCGAAACTCTTCCTAAGGACTTTTCTTTCAAAGATGGCTAGTTGGTTTTCAGATATTTTCATTACTGTATGTTATTATTCACATAAAAACATTGCTTCTAAAACAATAATTTATAGTACTTTTATATTAAATGCACGCCATAGCAAGTTTTAGTTTCTTGTTAAAAATGTTTAGCAATTTTCTTTTAGGCGTCATTGATTTTTACCATTTACGCAATGTATAAGGCAATGTTTAAAGGATCTAAATATGACCGTGCTACTTAATCACTGATGTAAGAGAAAGTTATATTACATACTGTGTTCAACATCTGGTTATCCTCTTAAATAGACAATTATGTATAACAATATTATGATTTCAATAAGCTTTTCTTTTTTATTCCATTTTGTATGCATTGTATTTATTTTTGTGCAACTATGCTTTCGTCATTGCTTTAGTACAAAATTCTGTCTCTCATTTCAGAATTTCATATATGTAAGACGATTTCTCATAGAGTCATGACAAAAAAAGAAAAGAAACATAATCAGACTTGCTCTGGCTTTTTGAAAGTGTGCAATATTATCTACACACACACGTTTGGAATCAATAAACAAAATCTTGGTATTTAAGAATATTATATAAAAAACACACTTTTATTTCTAATAAATCTTATTGCTATTAATTAATTATTTCATGTGATGAAATAGCAAAGTTGTAATTTAATTTACGAGAATTGTGCAATAGTAATAAGTGTGAAATTCCTCAAAAATCAAAATAATGGACTTACAACATTATCAAAATGAGAAAAGTTATTAATTAAAAGCAAATTTTTCCACCAATTTTGTCCGCACTTTCCGTGTTCAAATTCCCAGGTTGAATTCCAAACAGGTCCAGAACCAGTAACAGGTAAAATATATAACAGCATAAGGATGTACATAAATCCAGGAATTAACCTGCAATTTTTACGAAATAATCAATACACGAAACATACTATATGAATTTATATACTAGGCTAGTGTAAATGATACATGCGTTTTGAAAAAGCTATATTTCAAATGTATTATTCGTGCACATATATATATCAGATAGGCGGAAAGAAACACTAACTTATGAAGTCTGTATTCCGTATTTGTGGTAGTAGAATGAATTCCGATCAGTTGAGGCAATATGAGGTCAGAGCCTGGCGAAAATGAAGGAAAAGCAAGAAAAAGGTTTTATGTCCTTGAATATGGTAGTTGTTTGTATGTTACAGCAGTGGAATGCGATTTCAGAAGACAATAGCGAAAAAATCACTATGTATACAAAATGATTTTGTAGTGATATCAACTATTCAAATATCCTAGTTGTATAAAATGCGTTCGATTATCGTCTACATTGATACATTGACATCAAAGAGAAATAACGAACATTTGTAGAGGTCAATGTAATATTTTTTCATGTGTTTATGAATAATATTTCCGAAAATACAGCCTGTTCAAAAGAATCACAAATACAAACTCTAACATTACAAATATATACTTTTAATGTTAGTTTTATATTCATATCTAAGCATTGTTATTATGTATATGAATTGACATTTTACAAAATTGCAATAAATTATTTCTTACAAAATATTAATGAAAAAAGTCATGGAAGCAAATAGTTAAAGCTTTCTTACACATAAACATATTGTAATGTCTCCCAGTCAGCACTTGAAATTCAAAAGCCTCTGATGGGGAAGGTGAGAAGGGAGACGGATGGTGCCAAGAACAGTCTTGAAGAAGCGGCGTTTTGTTTTTTGACGTATATTTTTCCGCTAAGCAGGCGAGAGATAGATGTTGTTAGCGAACCTAGATATGACTTCCTTTGTAACTGTGTTTCTTTGTTAATTAAATGTGTTTGTTCTCAAAATTTTGTAGTCAATTTATTTGTTTCATAATAATATATAATTAAAAAATTCGGAATTTTTCAACCTTTCCCAAATTCTAAGTCTCTTTAAAGATTATCTAAATCATAGGTTCCCAAAGTGGTCCAGGTGGACCCACAGGGGTCTATAAAAGACCATATGGGGGTCCACGTAGATGTGAAAAGAAAACAAGGGTTCACAATTTGTAAGTGGGGGTCCACGAAACATTTTCTGGTATTCTAATAAAGAACAAAAATTTTGACTTGGATTTACTTATCAACGTAGGCAGGTATTCACTGGGTAGGTACTCAAAAATATTCCAGATTCAGTTCAAACACTAAATTGAATAGATAATAGTACAAGTGTACACCACATGTCGAGACTTGCAAAGTGCCGCCCGTGTGCCGCCTCATTAAAAGTATGACTGTATTTTATTGTTGATTTACGTTTCAGAGTTCATTGTTGATGTTTTGTCAATTGTTGATTGTTTGTAATAATGTTTATAATTTTGTATAACCATAAGTATTATTTTAATAAATATGACACAAGAAAATGTGCTACTTTTTTTCTTCTTAACACCCCCAATATAGGGTGATATTTTTTAGGAGTTTTGGGAATACAGTAGAAATGTAGCAGCAGGGGTTATACCGAAAATAGTAAAACTTCTAAAGTGGTCCACGAGAAAAAAAGTTTGGGAACCCATGATCTAAATGGCTTACTATAAGCGAAGTAATGATATGTCAATCTATGATTCGTTGTCATAAGCAAAATTTGATTTTCTGCACACCTAACATACAAATCCTAAAGTATTTTAATATCAATCTCATATTACAATTTTTCAGGAGAGCTTTTCATGGAAACATAGCCATACTTACACAAGCTCCCTATTAGAAAATCCAGAAAATTTTAAAATATCTTTTTGGAAAGATGAGGATTCGTTATTTTCCGGTATTCCTATCACTCGAATACTCAACGTGTTATCAAAGTGTTTCGAGCTTGTGACCTACTCCAAACAGAGTAGTTTTTTACTATTAAAACAAGGTGATCTCATATGCAAGGTTACAATAAAGTTATTCTATTTCATTTCTTTTATGGAATCTATATAATTGTTTCCATAACAAATAAATCAAAATTTACATGGTGAAAATGAATCAAAAATAGAAATAATTAAATGAAAAATATATAAGTTATGTATATTATATAAAACAAGAACACATTTTAGGCAAAATTAAATTTACAGAGAAGGCATTTAACGCATTTAATAGTTAATAATAAGACGAAGATTTTAACATGCATATATCAAATTATATTCTTGTGATTTTGTAAGTTGAATTGATTATGTTTAATTTATTTTTTTAACTTCATAATTAATATATTGAATAATACTTTTATTTTCCACCATTTTTCATATTTCTTTTCTAATAGCTAACATTTCTTTATTAAAAAATCGTACATTTCAGACACAATATCAATTTTGTATGCAAATGATTCAAATAGTTTCATTTTATTTTCATAGATCTTTTATTTATTATTAAAGTTAATTGTTATTAAATACCGTGTTCATAGAGAATCAAACTAATATTTTCTTTCAAATAATACATAAAGAAAAAATAGAATTCAAATATATAAAAAATTAGTAAGCAGAATAACAATTAAATAATCTTTTACACGCAAAGTAAGCTTAAAATATGATAAAATTATAAGATTATTTTTATATTAATAAGTAAACAGGATTACAAAAGTTATTAAAGTTGGAATAAAAGTTATTGGAAAATTTTACATTTGAATTCATATTATGTATTTTTTATTTAACAATTAAATGAAATAAAGTGGTTTCCAACACCAGCGAGTTTATTTCAATATAATTTGTAATAACATAAATATTCTAAAACAGGTGTCTTTCGTTCGTTTTTAGTTTTCTCTTCTGAACCACTTAACAAAATAATTGAAAAAATATTGCGATAAAATAAAATTTATTTAGTGAAATATTAAATTCAAAATTTAAAAAAAAATTGACCCCACATGATATTTTAAAATTATATGTAAATTAAATATTTTTCAGTTAACTTACTTAAACGCTAAATTCATAACTTAAGGAGCGTGTAATGCATGAAAACTCTACATTGGGAATATTATTTTTTGAAGCATTTTGAGAACTTATAAAAAAATAAAATGTAATGGACAAAACAATATTTATCATGAAATTAATTATAGCACAATTCTGAGAACAACTTTTGCACATGAGAATTAATTTGATTTAATACTCGAAGTAAATTTGGTGTCGTGGCAGCTCAGTGTGAGGAGGAGCGTCGTTCTCACGACCCAAAGAAAGTTAGTTCGAACCTGGGACCAGCTAATAACCACCGCGTTCCCTAATTGCGACTGGGACACGTTTAATATGTCAAGGTCAAAAAGTTCCCATCTAAATCAATATCTCTGGGGGTGACACACCAAAATTTAGGGACTTCTACTTTGTCTCTGCTTCGAAAATAGAATAACTAGCATTTTTTTGTAGTGCTGCCATCTGGTATCGTTTGAACGAGGGAGAAATGAACTCTTCAGATTTGGGGCAGCAAATGTCAGGATTGAACATGGTTGGATTTGAGGTCTAGCACAAAATGCTAAATCTTTAGAATAACAAGTCACTTAGTCCCCAAATACCTATGTATACTAAGGCAACAAAAAGTAAATTTCGAATTGCAACAAATATTCCAATTTAAGCTAAAAATTGTTTTCGCAAACAGTTGAGTTGAAGGTTAGAGCATTCAGAAACTAGTTTGTTGAGAAAAATAATCTATACTAAAAAAAAGCAAATTGTTAAAATAAGCAAAATTTTTTTAATCGCTTATATACATTTAGTAGAAATAAATTTTTTATATCACTTTTTGTATATACGCAGCCTCTCATGTTTAATGCTAAATACCACTACTTAAAATCAAGATTAATTTTTTTTTTCGAAATATAATGATAAAAAGCGAAAATAACACTCCTATTTTATTATATTATATATAAGCAAATATAATATGCATTTATATCAACTTAGTATTAATAGAAATAATAAGAATTATGTTTTATTCATTTTTATGTATTTTGACTAAACGAACCATAAAACAATGTCTATTATACTAAAATATTTAAATATTAATTGCAAAAAAAATTTTATTTAAATATCAACATATTTACACGTAATGCTGCAAGTTAATCAGATAAATAAATTAATCACGCTAATTTTTATATTAACATAATACGACTTTCATATTCGATGTTTTAAGAATTCTTTCACTGTTATATTTTGCGTTTGGAACAAAAGAATAAAAGCGCTAGTAAGTAATTGTATTCACTTACTTCAAAGAATAAAAAGAAATATAGTAAAAAAAACTTCTCTATAAAGGCTCTTAAATATGAATCTAAAATATTTATCTAAAAATAATGGCAGAAATAAAATTACCTAAAATATTTATGGAAGAAAAATTTTGTAAGTTCAATTTTTCCACGATCTTTCTCAAGTTTTCTCATCATCAGAAACGACAACAAAAACCCACTATAAAGAAATAAATTTTTCAGTAAGTTATTTCTTATAGGTTATATATATATATATATATATATATATATATATATATATATATATATATATATATATATATATATATATATATATATATATATATATTGAAATTATGTGTTATGTGCTTACTATTCCTGTTGTGATAATTTCTTTTGCACGACGAGTCACTAAGGTCCATACAGATTATAAATAATCTTAAAACTAGTTATCATTATATATGATATTATTTAAGCACAGCAAAAAATTTATCCCATAGTAAAGGTTACTTGGAAATCAAAATCAAATATTCAGAGTTGAAGAATAGCTTGGAAACAAGTTTACGCTTAAAACTTAACGAAAATATCGCATAGTTTAACACAGTAAAAATATTATGTAGTTTATTTACTTGCAATTTTCATTTTACTCCATATATGTTATTCATTTGAAAACTTAGTTCAATAAATATATTTTATATTAGCTTCATATCTCCATGATTAAAGTATTATTTAATTAAATACATTATAAAAAGGGGAAAAATTCTGGAAAGCTAGAGAGAAATCAATTCAAAAACATATCTCTGAATGATATTCTCATGCTGATTTATGATCAATATTTAGCAATTAACATCACGCAGATATTTTTATTCTTCTTATCTTCTATGTTTCCATAAAATATATTATATTTCAAGTATTATAAGAATTTCAGCATGCAGAATGTGTATCAACGTATATCAAATAGTATAATTACTTTAATGCACGTGATAAAGTTTATAAAAAAATATTTTGTCAGACAGTGCGACAAATATTTGTGAATAAATAAAAATTATATATGTCAGCCTGAAGCAAGTTTATATGCAAAATGTGCCTTTTAAAATAATGGTTTAATGATCTAATAAATATAAAGCTCCTAATAATTCAAAAATTTTGATTTTGCAGTTTTTAGTCTATTTATTACAGTAAAAGTTTTAAATATTTGACTTATATTAAAAAGCAAAAAGCTTTTTAATAATTAAATAAACTATTATTTATGTAATTTAGTATTATGTAGTTAGTACAGTTTTCTTTTACATAAAATTAATTTCACATTTTAGTATACTTACTACTGATTAAATATATGCAGTTAAGAGCTTATAAAATTGTTTCTTAAAAATCTAATTCGTTAAAAAATAAAAATGCTTGTAATAAAAATACCAAAGCCATTGTATCTGTGTTTTAACAATATATTGTCCCCGAATTTTATTACTTCTATTTAACATTACAGATTTTTTTAAACTTTAATTCAAAATAAAACAAATATTTGCACTTTACCTCACTGCACAAAAACATTCCATAATTAAAAAGGGATTTTCAAAAATTATCAGGTTGTTATCTTCAAATTTCAGCAATTCTCCGAAGGAGCCTAAAAAAGTTTGAGATGATTTAGTAAACATAAAAAATTTAAATTTTATAATAAATTAATTTAAATTGAAAAAAAAGTTACTCAACACTTTTAATAATGAAAGGGTTTTAAAAAAATTTCTCTAATATTAATTAAACTTACTGATCTGCAGTTATCATGATTATCTGTTGCGCCCGTTAAAAAATGAAAAAGAAATTGAAATATATATTTCTTATACAAATAACATATTCCATCAAAAAACCTAATTATTAAGATACTCAATCAATTTAATGGTAAAATAAATTAACATCAATTGGATAACTTAATTTAAAATAGTATTGCTTCTATTATTTAATATTATCTTGAATTTTTCGACAATCATTAATATACTATTTAAGTATAGTGGTAGTCTTATTATTATTAATATAATAAAATTTGTGTCTCTCTCATGAAATTATTGTTACACAAACTTAGATTACTATCTCACATTCTTGTATTTCAGGAAAAATATCTCTTACAAATCTGTCTGTTTATCACAGTATCAAATGAATTTGTAAATGTTCAGCTGCAATATCAGTGTGAAATTATTTATTTAGAGCACATTAATTTTTTAATGTATTCAATTAAGTGAAATGTGTTTCTTCAGGTATAATTATTTTTGGGTAGATATATTTTTAAAAACCCTTTTTTTTTTTTTTTTTTTTTTTTTACACTTTTATAAATTATTACAGTTCATCATCAAAATTGAAAGTTAAATGTAATACGTTAGTTTGAAGTGATTGAAATTCAATAATATTAAATTTTTAAAAATAAAATTATTCTAAAATAGTTTCTAGATTTACTAAAGTTATAAGAATAAACCTAAGATTTTAAGATCATTATCAAGAAATGTTCTATAATAAATGCACCGAAAATATGATTCTCATAACTAATGTTATTTGTTTTAGTTGGTTTGTTTGTCGCTCAACGGTCACTTTTTGCACACGAAAGCTAATTAGACCGGGACCTACGGTTTAAAGTGGATTCCGAACCACTACAAACATCCATGCCCAGGGTGGGATTCGAACCCACGCACTGTTGAATCGAAGGCAAGAGCGCTAACCATTCGGCTGCCAGCTCGGCATTTGTTTCAGTGTTTATTTTCATTTATAACGAAATCAATTATCAAACGATAAAGATGTTAAAGAATTAAAAGAAATGTTAAATATCAGATATGATCTATAGATTAATTTAAACATTAGAAAAGAATAACATGTAATAATAAATAATAATTAATAATAAAAAAACTAATAAATAATTTTCAACGTCAATTGAATTTAAGTCTTAAAGTAAATGAAAAAATATCTAGAATTACATTAGAAAAGAAATGTATAGCTAATTTTCCTCCTTATAGATTAAGTATTCTTAAGGGGGAAAGCAATTCCCTTTCCCCTCGATGTATTTTGTGAAGAATGTGTAATGAAAAGAAAATTTAAAAGCGATTAAGGTTGAAGTTCATTAAAACTTTCGATTGAAAAGGAAACAAAAACTAGAAAAAATAGTTGATGTAAGAAAACTTTTGCATGATAACACAGTATCGAACATAAATTAAACACAAAAATGATCATATAACTGAATGCAAAAATAAAACGATGAACAGTATTATCTCTAAAAGAATGAATCACAATAAATTAAAAAAGTAATCGTTTATGAATTTGAAAAGGAAAAACTATATTTTTATTGCGGACTACCTAAGCAATACTGAGAATTTTAAAATTACCGATATACAATAGCATTTTTCAAAGGAATTGCTAATGTTAAATAATATTATTAATCGAGGAAACTTTTTCATTTAATATTTAGAAATATTTAATCAATTTGATTAACAAGAAAGTTAAAGAAAATATTTATCTATAATACAGGAAGAGAGAAAGAGCGGTGACGCTTCAAATGAAAAAAAATCTATATCAAGAACATCATAACATCTTAATTAAAAATTATTATAATCATGATTTTTTCGTATAAAATATAATAAATATATTGTGATTTTATAATTTTTATGTACCTAAGATAAATGCAAGAAGTAAAGATTAGATATAGGGTGTGTGTATGTAAATTCAGATTTCCTGATGAAAGCATCAAAATAATCTGATGAACTCGAACAATATATCAAACTCAAACAATGTATATAAATTATCTTCAAGACATGATAAAAATATTTAAAACACTATTACAAGAATAAGGATTAAATTTACTCTAAAAAAGTTATTAAAAATTTATATATCCCAGAAACGAAACACCTCAATCGTGATTTTATGTTCATTAAGCTAACAGCACAAATTTCTAAAATTTAAATAACTTATCTATATTATTATTACTAAAATAAGTTACCATATTTTTATGCATCTAAAATAAATGCAGGGAATAAACATTAGATATAAGGATGTGTGTAAATTCTGAACAACAAATTTTTTTTACAAAGGTATCAAGATAATATAATAAACTGAAACAATATATCCTTAAATTTTTAAAATTATCTCTAACTGTATGATGGAAGTGCTGGCAGCCGAATGGTTAACACTCTTGGCATTGGTTCAACTGTTCTTTCATTCGAATCCCACTTTTGGATGGATGTTAGCAGTGGTGAGGAATCCACTTTTAGCCGTAGGTCCCAGTCTAATTAACTCTCGTCTTCTTGAAATAAATGACCATGGAGCGAAAATAAAACAATTCTATGACAAAAATAGCTAAAATACTTTTGCAAGAATAAATTTACTCTAAAAGTTACTTAAAATTTACATGTCAGAAACAAAATCTATCAATGTAAATTTTGTGTTCATTAAGCTTACAGCACAAATCTTTAAGAATTTAAATAACACTTCTACATAATAACTATTATTATTATTAAAATTTCTTACCATATTTTAACTCTTTCCAGTATTCAGGAAATATTAATGCATGGCCTATCACAACCCATAGGCTTAACAGTACTCGAGTGCCATGTAAACAATCCAGAGGAGTTTTTCTCATATTTGTTTCAAACAATTGTTCTGTGTTGGCATATACTGAGAAAGTTTTCAACTGCTGTATAAAGAAATCTAAGAAAAATATCATTCATTACAAAAAAGAATGAATTTAATCCTTTATGAAATAATAAATTTGAAATGTGAATAATAAGACTTGAATAATCAGACAATCAAATAAGGTAAGATCTCTTAAATACTTGGTGAAGAAGACTAAGGGCTATCAAAACAGTTATTTCTTGAAAAGAAACGGTTTAAATAAAAAATAAATAATTTAATGAATTTCAAAATAAATGAAATAACTCCAATTGTTTTAAATGATGTAAGTGTAATCATAAAGAATTATACCATACGTCCCAAAGAATAGTCACGAAAATCACTTTCAATTCATCTATCACGTGATCAACTACATAAAAATAAGAAATTCTGCAAAACATGAATTTTTTAACCAGTTTTTAGCAATGTCAAAGCTTTATTATAATGTTTCTAGATAATAGACATATATATATATATATATATATATATATATATATATATATATATATATATATATATATATATATATATATATATATATATATATATATATATATATGTATATATATATATATATATAAACAGTATTACCAGAAATATATTTTTCATAATAGCTGCAATTAAAAAACTCTAATCTTCATTTTTTTTCATGCATATTTTGTTATTTTAACGAGAAAATTTTTGTTAAAAGCTCTTTCATCATAAAGTTCTACGGTAGACAGACATTTTTAGATTTATGTTTTTTTAATTTTTCTTTTATCATAATTTTTTCATTAAAACTTCATAAAAAAATAATAATTAAATCTTTTGAGAACATATAAATAGACTTATACATTAGATAATTATGTAAGTAACAAAAAGCTCAAAAATTTTAAGCATGTTAAACTAATTTTTTAGAAATTAACAAATTGCTCATAAAATAAATTAAAAGTTTGTTTTATGTCATGAAAATAATAAAAATACAAGCATCTTAAATTATTCAATAGAAATTAAAAAATATGCGTCTAAAAATGCTAATATAAATTAATATATTTATTTCATGAAGCTGCCAGATTGGAAAATATTAAACTCTAAAAATGCTTTTTACTCTTCTAATAATGCTCTTTACTCTACTACTAAAAACGCTCTTTACTCTTTTAAAATTTTTAAAAATTAAATTGTTAGAAAAAATTTGTTTTGTCAAAGAAGGCCTTGTTTTTTGAGTATATATAAATAGGTCATGATTATTAAAATAGCGCGTTCTTGAATCTTTCATTATGCTAATATCGACATGCAATTTATATTATGTTAAATTTACATGTACACATTAAAATAATCACACGTTTGAGAAAGCAGAATTTTGAGTAGGAAATATTGGGTGGAATACTAATTTTGAAAATGTATTCATTTTAATTAAAAGAAATAAGAAATTTGTAGGAGACAAACAACTTATTAAAATCAGATTCAAAATTAAAAATGGAAACCACGTTAATTTGAATATTTAAACCCAATTCTGAAATATAAATGCGACGAAATCGATGATTTAAAAATGTATTAATAGTACTTACTTTCACTGATTTCTTTTTCAGGGGAAGAATTTCTGCTCCTTATGTCAAATATAGTGCCAAGAGTACATATTGCACATAAGCCTAATAGAAAACAGCTAATAGAACAAGCACAATTATTAATATTATACTACAAGTTATTACACGAAACAAATATTTTTATATTTAAGATTTAACCTTCTGGTGAACCATAAAGAATAATTTTGGAATTTGAAATTATTTCTTCAAAACTATTTAAGTTCTTAAATTCTGAATATTCAGGAATTCAAAATTTTGCAAAAGGAATTATTAGTTTTGTTAATTTATAAGAAATGCTTAACAATTATCAATACAATTTTAAACTATATAGATGTTATGGTTGAAACAAATAATATAAATTGCAAAATTGTAAATTTTAATTACATTTAACTGTAAAATTACAAATGTAATATCTAAAAAAATAATTAAAATGTCTATATATTACAATTGAGGTTAAGGGAAAAATACTATAATCATAGAAGGAATTCAAATTAATAATTTTTTGGAAATAATTTTAAAAGGATAATCTATATATGGCTATAAAAACATTTTTGTTTGCAACTAAATTTTATATTTTTTTACAATGCTGACACACATCAAATTGGAAATTCTATAATCCTATTTCCAAAATTAGACTTTTGCTATTCCATTAAATAATAGTAGGAAAATTATTTGTCAACATATTATAATAAGAAGGCAAAATTTTATTTTAAAAATACACACAAAAAATCATACATCTAATTTATTATTATTTGATTAAAAGTAAAGTCAAAGCAGAAATTTATTGTTTGGAATCAATCTTAGTTTCTTGTTAAACACCAGTAAAAATATCCAAAAATAATGACGGGGTTTTATGGTTGTAGTTTGACTCTTTTTTTAACCAAAAATAGAAGACAGTCTAGTTTTATATCCTTAATTATAAATGCAGTCTCGAACACATCGCAACAGAAACATTTACTTGATTTGAGAATAAGAAGAAATGAACGGCATTTTACTAAATTTGGAAAATTCTAAGTGTACAGAAAACAAATAAAAAGTTTGATGTGAAGTAAAATATATATACTGATAAAACAAAAATATAATTGATTTCAAATACATAATATTTTTATGCGAAGTAAATTTAGCACCAGATTTCAATATAGATTTACATTCGTTAATTTCGGATTAGTAAAGTTGTCCAATACCAATATCACATGAAAGACTGAAGAAAAATAATTTAATTTTAGATGAAGGAAATTTCTGGAAAAACAGTGAGAATAACATTTTTCACCGTGAAAACGCGACTAGATATTATTATTATAATATTTTCATCACTGTAGTGTCCAGACATCTTCACCAGAGGGCGTGTCGTTCACTCGCCTCAGGGTTAAAAATAAAAATAAAAGTGAAGCGTTCCTCCACTGACACGTGAGGTCGGTTGTAATTATTTTGACATTTATTTCTTATAAAAATATTCAATTTTACGTTCAGTAAACTGTGTGTCGCTCAAACAAGCAGACTGTTTATTCATAAGAATCACCAAACGAACCTAAGTTCCACGGGAAGGGGGAAAAACAGTGGCTCAGATGATAGCATTATGTGAATGAATAGAAGGCGAAGAGCACTATACGAGGTAGGCAACCCTTTTTTCTGCTTTTTCACTTGTTTGGACACATTTTGTGAATAACAGTAAGTAGTTTTTTTTTTCCAACGGTGGGCACACTTGGGTGACGAACCCTATGCCACAACAAGGCCAGAAACTGCTGCTCATTTGTCGTTACCCAGCGGGCACCTGTGAACCAAGTCACGGAGGCGAGTAGCGTTGCCCGCGCCATACCACCACAAACCCTATAGGGTGGGCCACATTCATACACCATCACAGAAGAAAGGACAGAGAAACACAGAGAGAGCAGTGAAGGAAAGAAACATCCATGCCCGAACCGAGACTTCTTCTTCTTCTTAAAATTGAGTTTGTATGTCATTGGGCACCTCTGCTTTTATCAGCATTTTGTACCATTAACTCCAAACCCAATGTTTCCTAGTTCCAGTTGCTCGGGTCACCCACTTTACTAATAAAGTCCGATAACCTTTTAATGGAGTCTAGGTGTAACTCTCTAGTATGGATGAAGCCTAAAGAAGTTTATTTAGGGAGGGCAAGAGTCTCACATTCGTAAATGACATGCTCTGCCGTTTCCTCTTGCATATGACATTTTCAGCAGATAAGGTCTAGCTGAAATAGTCCCATCTGGTCAGAAAGTCAGTCATGCTAGGAATAGCTTCCTGACTTTCACCAGAAGAAGATGGTTTAGAGGTCATTTCTACCTCAAGTGAAGGATTCATTGCTGCCCCTTTACAAGATTGCCTCTGAGTTCCCTTGTCTTTTTCAGCAAGGTCTACTTTAGAGGCTTCACTTGCAAATGCAGAAAGGTTTGTTACTTCTTGTGTCTTTTCAGCCACAAGATAACAATTAAAAAGCTCAGGTAATATAAGTCCACCCAGCATTGCCTGAGTTACTGGGCAAGGCAAATTACTCTAGAAGTTCACCAAGCAACTAGAGGCTCCGTTAAGACACCAATACCGCGGTGCCAATTAGCCCTAGGGCACGGATCGCATAACACCAGGGTTTACGGGAGCTGGTTCGCGGCCTCTGATTCTATATTCAAGGCTATCCTGTCATTCCTACAGGACATTCGGCTATCCACCACTTGCCGACGCGCCTGGTGGCTGTGCTCAAGCCCCAGGAAGGTACACGTACCCCCTGGTTCCAGGGAACTGAGACTTGAACCCGGGACCAACATCTCAGGCCGAGCTGGCAGCCGAATAGTTATCCCTCTTGCCTTCGGTTCAACAGTTCGTGGGTTCGAATCCCACCTTGGGCATGGATATTTGTAGTGGTTCGGAATCCACTTTAAACCGTAGGTCCCGGTCTAATTAGCCCTCGTGTGCAAAAAATGACCGTTGAGCGACAACTAAACAAACAAACAAACAACAGCTCAGGAGTCAAAAACGCTAACCACTCAGTCATTGGTCGGCTTCAGTACGTAGTTAAAAAATTGTTACATTTTAAAATGGTAAATATAAAAACTTGAAAATGTTTAGAGGGGCTAAAAAAGAGGACATTAAATTGATTGCAGGAGAGATAGGGGATCCAGTGATTCCTGAGATGAAAGTGATAGATTTAAGAAATTTAATGCTTAACAGTGCGCATTATAAAAATGATAAAGATTTTGTAGAACAATTCACTGATTCTGTAATAGCAGATAGAAAGCTGAGGGAAGAACAGTTAGCGAAAATTGAATTAGAAAGAGCTAAGTCAGACAGCCCTAGATTAAACGCAGAACCACAAATTGAATTAGAGAAAATAAATCTAGAAAAAGCCAAAATAAAGGCTGAACTAGAAAAAATAAATTTAGAGAAATCTAGATTAGAGAATGCTGCGCGAGAATGTTATAATGATAGTTGAAATCGTCAGTACTGCAAAATTAATTGAAAGTTACATTCATATTATTCGAACATTAGCCATACCGATTCCAAAACGAGCAGAAGGTTGGAAATTTATTCTTTTAATCTTTGGAGAGGTATTTTAGAAGCAAAAATGAACCCGAAGAGTTTAAAGGGGAAATAAATCTAGAAAAAGCCAAAATAAAGGCTGAACTAGAAAAAATAAATTTAGAGAAATCTAGATTATAGAATGCTGCGCGAGAATGTTATAATGATAGTTGAAATCGTCAGTACTGCAAAATTAATTGAAAGTTACATTCATATTATTCGAACATTAGCCATACCGATTCCAAAACGAGCAGAAGGTTGGAAATTTATTCTTTTAATTTTTGGAGAGGTATTTTAGAAGCAAAAATGAACCCGAAGAGTTTAAAGGGGAAATTTTATTGAACATTCTGGGAGAAAAGGCCGTCTATGTCCTAATTTACGTTAAAGATGAGGAAATAAATAATTATGATAAATTGAAAAACGCAATTTAAAAAAAATATGAACCGACACTTTTAATTTGCTTGCAAAACTTCCAAAAAGCTCGTTGTGTGTCAAGCGAGACATGTGAGAAATTTGCATCTCGTTTATCCACTGATTGAGAGCAATATTGTAGATTAAGAAATGTAAATTAAATTCTTTAAAAGAATTAAAAGTTAAAGGGATAAGTAATACCAGATATTAGACAGTAAAACAATGATGCACGTAAACGTTAAACAAGAGCAAGACTGGTTTAAACCAGCGGTTCTTAACCTATGGGTCGCGACCCGAAATTGGGTCGCGAAGCATATTTTTTGGGTCGCGCTGAGTCGAACCAAAAAAGTTAGTAATACACACCCCAAATACTAAGTAATACCAACACCTCCTAGAAGAGTTACAAAACACTACAAAAACACTGAATCTTTATGTGCTTTCTGGTTAAAATTAAAAACCGAAAAGCCAATAATTGTTAAAGAAGCCCTGAAAGTATTATTGCCCTTTTCAACAACATATATGTGTGAGGCTGGTTTTTCGGCTCTGTGTGTAATCAAAAACTATTACCGGAACGAGTTAAATCCTGAAATAGATATAAGGTGCTCCTTGACAAGCATTCAACTGAGGTTTAAAGATCTTTCAAAATGTATTCAAGCACAAGGTTCTCATTAAAACTGTATGTGACTTGCATTTAAAATTTAAAAGACTTAACATATGTATTGATATTTCTTTTTTTTTAGGAATAAGTTAAAATGTCAATTATTTTCAAAAAGTTATTAATATATTTTAATTTGGTCAATAAAAATTATTAAAAACACTTGATTATTAATTAAATTTTCCTTGTATCGAAAAGTACTTTTGTTTATCTTTATTATTAAAAAAATAAATAAAAAAATTTGTAAGTTAAAAAAAATCATCATCGTAGGATTGAAGATTTTTTAAAAAATACGATCTAAAATAAATCAATGAAAAAATTTTGACATTTTTTTGGGTCGCGACATGAACATATTTCTCAAATTTGGGTCGCTGCTTAAAAAGGTAAAGAACCACTGGTTTAAACCAATACACAAATGGGGAAAGAATGTGATATTGATTTCGCACCGAAGGAAAAATCATTTGCTGATATGTACCCAAATTATCAAAAACCTCAATCTGATACCCACGATAATCGCAATACGTGAATAAATTCTAAATATATAGCACCTCACTTTCAGCGCGAAGAGGCAATGTTCAAAGAAGAATGATTAAGAGAATGCAGTGTTAGATAAAATATATCCCTCAGTTGACCTTTGCCCTCTGAAATATATGTCAGTGTACGTGGGTGGGAAGGAATTGAACTGCATAGTAGATTCGGGCGCGCAAATTTTCGTTTGTAATTCGAAACTGCTTTCCGACAATGATAATGATCAATATGGAAGGATTACCTTTAGTTCTGCTTTTAAGGAGAATGTTGAGGTGAAAATGATAAGTACCACAGTGTCCCTGAATAGGTGTACCAGGTAAAGTCATCCCGTACAATTCGTAGTAGCCCTGACTGATAAGCTAAATGTGGGTGGGTTGATACCACCGTTTCTTTATGATTCTCATATTTTGGTGGATCAGGAGAGTTCTTTTAAGGAGGAAAATAAAGAAAATCATAGGATGCTAGATGAAGAGTCTGCAGTTTTCTTGTCTGCACCATCCCCGTTCACTACTTCGCTTCTGTCCAAAGTTTCTTCACCAGCCACCTTACACATAAGCAATACGTCCTTGTTAATTTTAACAATTAACCTTTTTCCATTTTTATTCGCTAACATAAATAAAAAATAAATAAATAAAAAGGATATATTCCAAAAAAAATTAATAAAAATTAAAAAGAATAAAAAAAATACATTATATCACTCATACTGTTTTTAGCAGATGAGTTAAGGGCATTCCTATGTTAATCCAACTAACTTTTTTGTAAATATTGCTTATGTGTTATAACACAAATTAATTTTTATCCAAAAAATCCAAATTTAATTTCTAATTTTTTAATTGCTCTGTATTAAAAATTAACTTTTCTCAAGAAAACTCAACTAAGCCCCGCCCACTTAAAACTTCTACTTGTTATGCCAATCAGATCACGATATAGCTTCCTAGTTTCATTTTCAGGTAGCCAATGAGGGTTGAGGTTCACTAGAAGCAGGTACCTCAGCAAACTGCCAGCCGGCAATCACTTTCAGTTTTCTTGCAACAAATAAATGAAAAAAATATTCTGTCGGAAGGAGAAGATAGTAGTTGTGTGAAAATAGAGAGAAAAAATCGGATACTCTAGATGAAAATTCTAAATTATATTTGGATTATTATAAACTAAAGGAAAAACAAATCAATTGTATTTCGTTAGAAAATCTTCGAGCGGAATTAAAACAAAATAAAGGTAATTTTATTTTAATGCCTGAATTAATTTACCATAAGGACAAAATTCTTTGTGATCCAGTTTTGCAATTAGTCTTACCAAAATGTAGATTAAGTAAAGTATTAAAATTAGCCCATGAATCCGTTTTTGGGTGAAATATGGGGGTTAAGAAAACTGAAGAATGAATTAAATATAGGATTTTTTACTGGTCAAAAATATAAATAAAGATATTTCAGAATTTGTCCAAACTTGTAAAGGGTGCCTACTTCGTAAAATTGCTAAAATTGGCGAGAGAGCGCCCATTAATCCAATAGCTCGTCCTGAGCTTTCTTTTGAAGTTGTAAATGTTGACATCATAGTTCCAATTGATCCCCAATCTAGCAGAAGACGCAAGTACATTCTTTGTTTTGTAGATCATAATTCTCGTTGGCCCGAAACTGTCCCACTGAAATCATTATCTGCCAAACGTACTTGGCATTACTCACGAGAACTGGTATACCCAATGATACAGCCAGCAATCAAGAGACTAATTTCAGGTCCACTGTAAAACAAGAATTCAAGAGGTGTATTGGTTCAAGTCTTAGATTCTCGTGTCCAGGTTATGCTGACTTGAATGGTTTAGTGGAAAGATGGAACCGTGTTCTAAAAGATATGTTGCACCACATCATACGGGAGGATCCAAGAGGTTGGGTTCTTCAACTACCATTTTTGCTGTTCCACACACCACAACTGGTGTCTTTCCGCTTAAACTCCTTTATGCCAGAAAGGCTCGAGGTCCATTGGCTGTCCTTAAATCGTCTTGGGCAGATGAAATCAGAATACCGACCACCTTGTCTTAATCAGCTGTTGACTATTTACAAGAATTAAAAGTAAAACTGGAAAAGGCCACTGAAAGTGCATCTTTATTTGTGCTTACGAACACTATTTTAATAAAGATCGGCAGTAAGAAATTTCAGTGCGTTGAACAGGTAGTACTTTTGATACATGACTCTACCAATAAAATCTATGCAAGATGGACAGATCCTGGTGAAATTGTTAAGCATGTGTCACCGCATTCGTATAAAGTGAGATTACCAGACGGAAATGTGAGACATATCCATGTGAATAAAATTCAGAAATATTATCCTCGTTCTCAGGCCGTTGGTGCTATTTTTCAGGAAGACCATGAATTCGGTAAAATTTACTCCACTTCAAATTCATTTTGTGTCTTTATAAATTGGAATGTGATTGATTTTTGACCATCTACAATCAGTTGAAAAGAAACAATTACGTGAACTTTTGCTTAAACACCAATATGTCTTTAGTGATAAAATAAGAGTTGCTAAAGTTTGTCCTCATCGAACTCGGCTTAAACCAGGTCTAGAGAGAAAAAGACTATTGGTATATCGTATTCCAGAATCTCTTAAAAGTAAAGTTGATGAGCAAATAGAAGAGCTATTGAATCTTGGTTTGATTGAAGAAAGTGACTCGAAAATAGCATATCTGATAGTTTGCGTCAATAAAAAGGATGAAGGAATTCGTTTGTATGTGAATTTCCGATTCTTGAACTCTGTTAAAATTTCGGATGACTTTCCAATGGTAAAAGCCACTGAATTGGTTCAGTCTATTGGAAGAGCCAACATAATAACCACATTAGATCTCCTAAAGGGATATTGGGCCATTCCAATGGAAGAAGGCAGTAAACATAGTTCAAGACCCATCTAAATCAATATCGGCTTGAATTTATGTGTTTTGGTTTAAAGAAGGCTTCATTAACATTTCAACATTAAATTAACAAAGATTTGTATCAATATAGAGATTTCTCAAGAGCGTATATTGATGACAGCGATATTGTCCAGCGATTGGAAGGAACATTTACTTCATTTAAATACAATTTTGACAAGACTTGCAGAGTGAAATTTCACTATCAACCTTAAAAAGTGTTCTTTTGCGAAGTCCAAAATAAAATATTTGGGACATCTAATTGGTTCTGGTACTCATCAATCAAATCCGCAGAAGACCAAAGCAATCGAAAATTTACCTAAACACACAACAAAGAAAGAACTTCGCAGTGTGCTGGACCTTTGCAACTATTACAGAGTGTACATTCCCAACTACTCCAAACTTGTGTTTCCACTTACGGAACTTACTAAAAAGAGAGTATCTGATCATCTTCCATGGATTGATACTCATGATGAAGCATTTGATTTTCTGAAAAGGGCATTGGTCCAGGCTCCTCAACTTTATTCACCGATACCAGGAAGACCCTGCATGATACACTCTGATGCATCTCAAATTGGTGTGGCGGCATGTCTATTACAAAGATGTATTGATAACAAGCAACCTGTTGCATATGTCAGCCAAAAGCTGACCCCTACTCAACAAAAATGGTCAACAATCGATAGAGAAGCTTTCGCCAATGTGTGCTGTCTAAAGAAGTTCGAATCCTGTGTGTTTTGAATGGAAATAGAATTTACCACGGACCATAATCCTTCACTGTCCTTGACGAGATGTGCTCCACAATCTTCTAGACTGCAGAGATGGGCTTTTGCATTGCAAAAATTTAACATCACAATGAAACATTGGCTTGGTGTTAAAATACCCCACGCTGATGCATTATCGCGTTTACTGTGAAGAAAAACAAACTAGCTCATAATATGAAATTTACCATTTGTAATCATTTGTTTATTAGGTTGGTGCGTATGAAATGTCGGATTCTCTTTACATGCGGACGTTTTCCTCCCTGTTTTCGTTATACTTTTGTATTTGGCATAACCTCATTCATACTCGTATTGTCCATTGCCAGAGACTCATTTCAGCAAAATAGGTTTTCTCGAAGGTCTTCCATTTTTTATTTCTTTTGAGTTTATTGCCGATATGAATTCTGCCGACATTCGCGTCATTTTCTTATATGAGTACAAACTTGGTAATAGTGCTGCAAAAGCTGCACACAACATAAACCAAGCGTTTGGGGAGAATACGGTTAACGATCGGAAAGTGCAGCGTTGGTTTGAAAAATTTCGGACTGGCGATTTTTCACTGCAAAATGAGCCGCACGGAAGACCCAAAACGTCTGTGAAGAATGATGACCTGAAGGCTCTAGTGGAAGCGGATCCAGCCGTATCCACGAGGGAACTTGCTATCAGGATGAAAGTTGACCATACAACGATATTGAGACACCTTTCTGAGATTGGCAAGGTTAAGAAGATGGACAAGTGGGTACCGCACGCACTGACAGAGCGAAATAAGTTGGATCGGTTAAACGTATGCTTATCATTGCAGCATCCACCATATTCACCGGATCTCTCGCCGACCGATTTTCATTTTTCAAGCATTTAGAGCTGTTTTTAAGGGGCAAACACTATGAAAATGAAGACAGTCTAAAAACTCGATATCAGAGTTTATTAATTCTAAAGACCAAAATTTTTTAAGACAGGCATCTACGCTTTAAAATCTCGTTGGGAGAAGTGTATTGAAGCGAATGGAGCATACTTTGATTGAATAAACAGCTTTTGAAGAAAGATATGCAGTTTTATACAATCACTTAAGAATCCGACATTTCATACGCACCAACCTAATATTTTATGTACTTTTCCTCAAGTGTTTTAATTAAGGAAGTGTTCATTTGCATGTTGTTATTATTATAAGTATTGTATTTAATTTTCTGTTGGTAAAACGTTCTAGGAATATTATCTAGAATTTTGTAGTTATTTTACAATTTTCATAGTTTAATGCTACTAATATTTTAGATACTTACTTATAATTATGTTACATGTTTGCTTAGTTAAAATGTTTTTTTTTGCTTAAAGTAATTTAAATTAGTAATTAATATTTTGTAATATTCATTTTAATGATGACTATCACCGTTTATCAATTAATGTTGTGTTTATTTATTATATATTTGTTGTATCTCAATTAATTATTTGCATTCATTACAAGATTAGCTTATGTATTTGTACTTCAATGCACCTTTATTGTCAGATTAAGTATTATAGAGATACTTCAATCTTGCATGGGTGTGTAGTGTTCAGACATCTTCACCAGAGGGCGTGTCTTTCACTCACCTCAGGGATAAAAATAAAAATAAGAGAAAAAGGAGACGCTTCCTCCATAAGAGAAAAAGGAGACGCTTCCTCAATGTGCATATTAGTGTTCAAACCACAATGTTTTCGATAGCAATATGCCCAAACAGATGGTTTGCAAGCATAAAACACTTCAAAATATTTACAAAATTCCACAGTATCAGGATCCATTCTCAACAGCTTTAATGCTTCTTCCAACATTATAGAGAAAGCTGTTGAGTCCGGCTCCTGCATTAACATGCGAATAATTTTGTAAGTTTGAATTTGTTTATCTGTGTTGTTAATTTTTTTAAATTTTTTCTCCATGCCCTATCAACATGCCAAGAGCAATAAAGGCGATTTGATGGATGACCCATTTCTTGAACCCATGCATTAAAAAAGGAATCAGCCATATCGCTCATAAAAACTTTAGGGGAGCAACTGCCACATTTCTCTTTAATCAATGAGAAGAACAAGCCCATCATAATCTGATCGCTCCTGTTGGATATCAGAAAAGCACATGGAAAACCTTGTCTCATGTCATCAATTATTAAAACAGTAAATAATTCAAACCCATAGCTGTTTAAACCATGTGTTCCATCAACACATATACAGTCAGAAGAAAATTTCTGATATATGCTTTTCTGAGCATCGTTCATAATCATTAACACAAAGTCTTCTTTTTTTAATGTTTTATATGTACTATCCTCAGTTCCCTGAGCTTTGTAAAATAAGATGCAATCATTTTCTGTTTTCATTTGCTGCACCCAAGCTTCAATGCTAATACTGTCATTTTTATGCTTAATAGCCTCTGAATGCAAATTGAAAGAGTTCTCAATGTTATGCAGATCTTTTTTGGTAGTCAGGTGTAATCTTTCAAGATCTACGCCAGTCACAGAATTTCTGATCTCATCTAAAATGCTGTCGAAAGGTATTTTAGCAGCAATCTTGGCTGCTATTTGTTCTCGTTCAATTTTGGTCAGAGTCAAGTGACCAAGATCATTTTGGTGTCCAAGATGAGTTGAAATGTATTTTATACAGCATGTACCTTCATCATTAAAATTTGCATGTATTGAAGCTGGGCAATAACAATTAATTTTATTACTACCTTGTAACTTCAAATGACGTAGTCCTTTACTTTTAGAAATGAAGTTACCTGAACGATGGCAGATAAAGTTCACAGTTTTTTTATCAGCAGAATTATTAGACCATAAACGGCGAAATCTTGTTTTTGTAGACTCTTCTATGTTTCTCTTCCACAATTCAAACTCTTCAGTTGATTTGAATTTTAAAATTTCTTCAGTTAAGTTAATATTATGATCTTTCAAATGTTCTTCCATAGATCTTTTAGCTATATTAGCTTTGCACTCAGGACACTTATGCAAAGCTTTTTCATAGATAACCTGATTGTGCTTTCTTTTCATATGTTCTTTTAAATATTTCTTCATTTTGAAACTAATATTACAGACTTTGCAAATAATATTTCAGTCAGATTTAGCTTTAATATTACTGTCTCTGGAAATATTTTCGAATATTCCATCAATAGCTTTGGATGTACTTGCTAAACATGTGGTGTCTTTCTCAATGTTTTCTAAATTAAAATTTGATTCTTTTCCAACATCGCATGATTCATCATCAGAAAAAGCACTTAGAGTACTTTCAGAATCACATTCCGGCCCTGAAAAGGGCCTTTTTTTTGAGGATACATAAGACATTTCACAGCAAGATTTAACAGATGAAATCAAGTCAAAAGTATAAACACAAATAATGGCGCTGAAATCCGTAAAGCTCTGGACATGCGCAAAATGTCTGAACGTTTTACCTAACGGCGCATGCGTTGAATGATTTGTTTGTTTATATTTCGCTCATTGATTGTTTATGTTTCGCTCAACGCTAGCTTAGTCACTAGACGCTTGTTTCCTCCAACTGACGCGTGAGGTCGGTTGCTATTATTGGTACATCCATTTTTTATAAATATATTCAATTTTATATTCAATAAATTGTGTGTCGTTCAAACACAAGCGGACTGTTTATTCATAAAAATCACTAAACGAACCAAAGTACCACGAGAAGGGGAAACAGTAATCAAATTTTCTGCTATCTAAAATTTTAAAATTATTTCTAAATTAAATTTTATTTATTTAGATAATTGTAATGCTAATAACGTATAAAATGCATGAATTTGCTGCAATTTTTCCAAATACCTTTTCCCTCACTCTCACCTTCATTAAAAACTGAAAGTTGAACATTTCAGAAATTTTAAAAGAATTATTGTTTTCAGAATTTGCATGCTTATTTGTCGCACACTTGCACAAATGAAAAACATTTAATTTTAATACAGATTTATAACAAAAATACGAACATCTCACTTCACGTATAATTAATTTTTAATTAATTTAATAATGAAATTTAATTTATAATAATGAATGTTAGTTTTTAATAATGTATTTAACACCATCATTTGCAATATCTTTGATGCCCAATTCCAATTACAAATAGCTCTGTAATAAATTTATGCAGCGCAATTTTACAATAATTCGATTAAATAAAATCCTTTAATAATGTAGCATAAGTACCCTGATTTCAATTGAAATTAAAAAGAATAACACTATGTATTTTCCAGCTTTTCAATGCAATAAAATATTTTTTTCACGTTCTGCGATTATGTACATTTTTATATAAATATTAAAAATTACAGCCTGATAAATTTTTGCACATTTTTAAGAACTAAAAGCAAAATATTTATTAAATTTTGTAATATGACTCGTTGTAATTAATTATTGTTGAAAGATTAATGAAAACCGGGCTCATTTTGAGTTGCATAAAATTAATATGCATTTTACACAAAAATGAAAGATTAAGAAATACGATGCATTTTAGTTTATGAAAGTTACATTTTATGTACCTAAAATTAACAGTATGTAAGATACACTACAAATGAGAAAATAATTGGTACTTTTCTGTTTTATTCCCGTTTATGAAGATTCGTAGCATATTTCTTACGGAGAAGCAAGAATAATATAACATAGATATGCCGAATTTGGTGGCTCTCCTCTCACAAAATTTTATTTTAAATTAAATATATTCAAATCAAATTGTTTTTTATGTTTAAAACTTTACTGAAGAGAAATAAACAAAATTAAACAAGCTAAATGCTAAATAAAGCTAAAGCTTGTTGGCGCAAAAGATGGCTTAATAATATTTTTGTAGGTTAAAATGAACATTATGGTCACAAGTCACCTAAGGCAAAAAGCAGCCAAATGCAGCGATATATAATTTTGTTTTATCGAAAAAAGTACAGGGTTAGCAAGAAATAAGTTTCTTACTTCAGAGGGCTGTAGAATACGTTCTATTTGTCTAAATGAGATCAAATTTGAACTACAGATAATTCAAATGATGCGCTTGACATTTATTAAAAAATAGTACAAAATTTCACCGATAGATGGCGCAGTAATACACATAAAACATTTGATATGCTTTATAAATGTTAAATAATAATAATGTAGCATTACAACTGTTCGATATGCCCTCCTGCATTTTCAACATTTTATGCTCTAATCGCAGTGAGTAGAAGACTGGATTGGCTTTCGTCCTCTACAGGGAAGAATTGCAAGTTGTCCAGTTCTTTCAAATTTCTGCATCATCTTGCGAAACGCACATGGAGATATTTTACCTCTTCATATCTGCTTCATACGGCGAAATTCTTTTACAGCTTCAACGGAGTTCTGCGGGTTCTGGTAGAACAATTTTACAAGTAGTACTTTTTCTTGCAAAGAAGGCATGATGTGCAAACAAGTAACAAATGCTCGTTCAGAATCCACCTTCTTTTTACCCAAAGATAATGCTAATAGGCATGTGCTGTAAAGCAAAGGACTTTTCATATTTTCAATATATGCAAATGAGTACCATTAATATTACAGCGCCATCTATCCGCGAAATTTTGTACTATTTTTTAATAAATGTCAAGCGCATCATTTGAATTATCTGTAGCTCAAATTTTATCTCATTAGGACAAATAGAGCGTATTCTACAGCCCTCTGAAGTGGGAAACTTATTTCTTGCTAACCCTGTATTATTACTTTATACTTACGCAAGCGATCATCGATTCAAATGCTAAAGAGTTTTTACCAGAAATTAACTTTGGCGTATAAATAAGTTTTGTCAATAAGTAATAATTAGTTAGTTTATAAAATGTAAATGAAATGTTTGTATTATTTTTAGTGTAGTTTCTAGAAACATATAATCCTTTTCAAACAATAAACGATGAAAAGGGAATATTTACGACAATAATTTAAGATATTTTTTCTTTCCCGTTTCGGTGATTATCGAAGAGGGTATAAAGAAAAAATTACCAAATATAATTTTGTTAATCACCCTCTTTCAGAAAAATGAATAAGCTAATATGCTTTCATATTATTCTATGATAAAAAGTGAGTTCAATAACGGTTTTTAATTAAATAAACTATTTTTCTTTATAATTCAATGTAAAGAAAATGATTTGCTTTTAAAAGAAATGGTTTCACAAAGTTTCTGAGCATTGCGCATAACTGAAAGTTCCTTAAACACATTTTAGGCCAATCGATAAGTTTGATCAAAGATATGTAGAAAATTAAAGAGTGTTATAATTCAGAAAATAACAAAATATATTTTAAACACCATGTAAAGTTTCACATTACTTTACTGAATTATGTACATCACTATTGTCATTCTACAATCATTTTTTTCTGAAAAAGCAATTATGTTTTGTGCTAATTAGATTAAAACATGCAGCTTAAAGAAAGACCACTTCACAAGAAGCATATTCAAAGTAGGAATCAAACTGATGAACTTTTAGTTTAAAGAGCAAAAAACTAATCCTTCACAGGAAGCTCGTCATTCATCAAGTTGATCAAAGATCTTATGCATTTTAGAAAGCCTGGATACTTATATAGGAGAAAACGATTCACACTAACCATATTTCAACATGCAGTAACTAACATTTTTGAAATTTCATTGTTATAATATACTAAATAAATACCTAAGGACTCTAAATTTTTAATACTAGGCGCACAATGAAATGTAAAGAAAAAATGGGCAAAATTTTATTATTAAAAAGAATTTAAATAAAATAGCGATAAAAATTATAAATAAATAGGTTGTGCCTTCACACATTTGGTGAACTTAAAGAGAAAATTGCTGGAATGCAAAAGTTGTCATCTTGTTTCAAAAAGGGATTCCGTAAAAAGCGACTTTAATTTTTAGTAATTATATTTTTTATCCTTTCTTTTAGTTTTAATGAGAAATTTTTGGATAGTTAATTCAAACACACATTCTTTTAATTTAAAAGACGCCAAATTTTCAAGTCAGTGTTATGTCCAGTTACATAATTTTCCACAATACGTACATGTTTAAGCTAAAGATATTAAATAAAATGTATAGATATACAAATGAATCAACAAGACATAGGCAACATGACATTCAATATAATACATGACTGCATAATTTCTTAGATCCTCGATGAAAAAAGCTCTCTTTAACAAAACCCACTTTTACCACAAATTAACCAAGCAAATAAAACTTTCTTCTGAGCTATTTCTGAGGAAAGATTAAATTTTTAACTATATCGAAGAAAACAGTTTAGAAAAATACCCTATCTAGTAATTGTATTTAACTGCCATTACAACCTATTTTTCAGACGAATAATTTCTTGTTGACTTATTACAAATTAATAATTGGTGATTTATAATAAAATTGTTAAAAATGTTGTGATTTCGGAACTAGTACGATATCCCTCCATTGGCGACTTTTTTCGTCGCCAAGTTAAACGCATGTTTTTAGAACGAAAATACACATTTTAGAAACTTTTAAATCACATAATGGCATACAAAATCTAAAAAGTATTTCTGGAAAATGAATAAAAATCTGTTATGTTGGGTTTGGCTTCTCTCCAAAACAACCGTTAAAAGAGATAAATAAATAATAAAAATGGACTTACTTTCACATGACGTCAAGCTCATATGTCGTTATTTACTGTTTGATGCATCCTTTGAATAAATTGTGTTAAGCTAGAACACAATAGGTTACAAGTGGTTCGGGGATGATAGATATTTCGCCATTTTGTTCGTTTGTTTCTAATCCATCCTTGTTCGTTTCACATTTCAGTGAAACTAATTTTGTAAAACATTACTATGGGAAAGTAAAATAGTGACTAAATTTAAACTACTGAGCTATTTTGGCAGAAAAAATTTGGTACTTATCAATGTTACAGTATAAACTGATTTATTATTATGTATATAATTCCTTATAAAACAATTCTGACTACAAATTAGTCTTGACACGATAAAGCTTTATTTATCTTCATCAAAATGCTATTTTTCATTTATTTGCATAAAATGCTCAGTTTAATCAAACGTAGAAGAATCTGTAACGCGGTTTTCTTATATCAAATGTGAAATTGTAATAAAAAATTTTAATATTAGGATTCAATACTTTTTACTCCATTGATTTTAGAAAAAAATATGCATGATAGATGATTGAATTTTATAAAAATGCAATTTAATTAAGAAGTATATATAAAAACTCCGAATTGAAATGTAGAACAAAAACTTTGAATTGAGGTTAGGTTAGGTTAGGTTAAGATAAGAACTTAGTATGGAGCTTTATTCTCGTAGGCTTATAGCTCGCATTAAGAGAGTAAGGTTGAGTTTTCAATTGAAACCAAAAAAACTGATGGATTGATGATTTTGATAAGTTGATTGAAAATCAATATGATGAATCCTAAACGAGGAAGATAAACAGAGTGTTTGATTGATAAATGAAAAGGAAATTAAGGTGTCTCTGGTAAAACAAAAACGAGAAAAAAATGTATTTGTTTCAAAATGGAAATTGTTGCTTAGCCTATCTCTGGAGGATTCGTTGGCAAATCTAAGATCCGAGAGAAGGAAAGAAGCATTTGTCTGTAGAAGAAAATCTCTCTGAATTTATTTAATTCAGCATTTTTAAGGAAATATCGAATTCTAACTCTAGCTAAACTCACTTCTTCAAGACGTGAATTAATATAATTGTGATGAATTATCATGCAAAAATTTAGAGCCATATTTACTTTTATTTCATTCGTTGCTATTGTAATTGATAAAAATGTTTCTTATATTATAGATAAGATCTTTAGGTGAAATTGAGTGCAGAAAAATACTTTTATTAATGGCCGATTTTGCGAGAGCATCCAATTTTTCGTTTCCTGCAATTTCGTAATGACATGGAATCCAAAATAATCGAATAGAATCATAGTTGCATTTACTAAAGCTAATGTGATATGTTGAATGATGGTTGAGGAAGAGGTTGAGAGAATTTTTCAAACTGCTTAGGCAGGATAAGGAGTCTGATAATATGACATACTTGGAAGGAGAAATACAGAATTTTGCCCTCTCCAGATATAAAGCAAAAGCCTCCACTGTACAAACAAAATTTAAGTTATTGACTTTCCCAGAGACAAAAGAATAATTTCTGCTGTTATAAACAGTGATTCTATGTTTTTTGTCTAATTTAGAAGCACCAGTAAATAACAATATGTCATTGGACCATTAAGAAGTACTATGGAGTTCATTAATAGTATTTGTAAGTAGATATTTAGTCTGAAAAGTATGTTTTCTAAGTTAGGTCTTTAGATTAATATTATCAGAGGCAGGTGTTGGAGGAACTCTTTAAATATTTAATTCTTGAATTCCATTTTCTTCCAGTTTCTTCGAGTCACTTTTTCGCTCGCAAAGACAAAGGAAGAGCACCAGTGATTTGGCTATGTGGCACAGTTTCCCACAAATTACCACATGAAGATCTGGTAGAAAGTGCAAGGTTTCTAATGTACATCTTTGTAGAGAGAGAGTTTTGTCTTACAAAAAAGGTAAGACCCCTGCTTCTTTCAGACGAAGTAGAACTGGTATCCACCGTGAAAGACCTGAAGCAATTCTAAGAACTGAGTGGTATATTGGATCCAAGATTTTTCGGTTTGATAAGCTAGTAGATGTAAATACATGACATCCATAGTCCAGGCTATTGAAGTACTGAACAATTTGAAGTAAGTGATTACTTTTTGCTCCCCCATCTGTTATCTTCCATTACTTCTAAGGCATTACTTTTCTTCTGCATGGATTGTTTCCTTTGAAAATTATATTTGAAAGTTAAGTTATTAGTAAAATATAGATTTAGGATTTTTATGTATTTAGACCAAGAGATAGGTAATTGGTTGATATCTAGTTCAAAATTTGCAGGAGATTTTTTGGAAGAGAAATCTGGAAGTGAATATTTTGCAGAATCAACTTTAAGTTTCTATTCTTTACACCATTATTCAAGTTTTATGATTGCAGTCTGCATTTTTAGCTAAAGACTTTCTGGTGATGAATGAGCAGCCAAAAGCATTATGTCATCAGCATAAATAAAATACTGAATGTCAGAAGAGAGAACTTCGTAAATATCTGACATATAAACCATGGAAAGAAAGGGAGAAAGAACAATGCCTTGAAGGACGCCTCTATTAGAGAAAGTGGGTTAAGAAAAAGTTCCTTGCCATTTCACTTAAGAACTTCTATCCGAAAAAGAATCCAATATCCAATGAGCAGCATTTCCTCTGATATCAAATTGGAGGAGCTTCTAAATAAAACCACCTGGCCACATTGACTCGTAAGTTTGAGATATGTTCACATTTGGGCTATTTGATTTTCTATTTGATTGTAAAGCAATAATATGATGAGGAAGCATAGAAAGAACATTATCGGAACCTCTACAAGGCATATATCCATGATTATTTGGATGAAAATATTTCGAAAAGGATATATGATTTAAGATTATGCATTCCATGACCTCACATACAATACTTGCAAGAGTTATCGGGTGATAAGAATTTACTGATGAAGTATTCTTTCTCAGATTTTATTGTTGGAATTATGAAAAGTTTCGAAGTCAGGGGAATAGCACTGCTAAACCAAGAGTTATTTATGAGGGAAAAAAGGGATCGTAAAACTGTGATAGGCTGTTAAAAATTTTAGCTGATATTAAATCAGGACAAGCTGAAGTATTTTTGCATTTAGAAATCGCCAATTGGAGCTTTGAGAGAGAAAATGGATAATTTTATTCTAAATAAAGGTTTGAACTTAAATCGCGAAGCAGTTCTTCAGACTGTGTGACGAGCATAAAATTAGGCGAATAAGTTAGCCTGATCTAAGCGGTCCAAAATCATTGAAATTTCACCAGAAATTAGAAGATAATGAGTTGATGAGTTAGAATATCTATTTTAAGTCTTTTGAGAATAGAATAAATGTCTTTGATATACCAGTATTTGTTATAGTTTTATCCCAGAAATATCTGGAAAGGGTTAGAAGAAGCTGGTGAAGATTTGTAGAAATTCGCTCATAATGCATCCAACGAGTGTGATTAAGAGCATTTTTTGCTATTCTCCAAAGTTTTCTTTGTTGACCCAAAACATAACAACATTCCGATGTCCACCACGGAGTATATGACTTTAATAGAAGGCTTTGTTTTTTCCTAAATTTATCAAGATAGTTTTTGCGTAAAATTTGGAATTGATCAATAGAAACAAGTACGTTATTAGCAATTTGAATGTTTATTGAAATGAAGAAGCCAGTCTCTAAAATTCTATTGTGGGAAGTAGCATTCGAATAATCATTATTGTAGATTTTGACACTTGTTTGAACAGGGACATAGTCTCTAACATAACTATCTGTACTGACTGAGAAAGTACGAAAAGAAAAATATCAGGAAAACTATAATGGAAAAAAAATATAATGGATAAGGGATCATTTGTGGTGGAGTCGGTAATGAAGAGGCTGAAAGGTATTTGAAAGACAAATATTGCTATCTAATCAAGGAATTCTGAAGATTCAGGAGAGTTTGAATAACTACCAAGTGCCTAACTTCGTACATTAAAGTCTCAAATTATTATGAAGGGAGGAGAAATATTTGATAAAGCGCTATGGAACTAAAAACTCGAAAATTTACCAGGAGGGACGTATACATTTACTAAAGTAAGATATGTTTTGGAATATTAATTACTATAGCTAAAATTTCAGTATCGTTATCTTCTGAGCGGAATATATTTAATAATTGCACAAGTAGAGATTTCTCAACAGCAAAAAGCAGATTTTCACCACGGTCATCTTGCCTATTTAATCGGATTACTGTTTTATTAATAATTTGAAATAAATTGTAAATTTTTTAGAAACGTTTCTTGAATTTCTAGAGCATTGGAAGGTTGAAAGTATGGAAATTTTACATACGGGTGCTTAGATAGAATGCTTCTCACATTCCAAGAATTTAAATTGAACATTAAATAAAGCAAAAAATCTGAACAGTTACTTGAAATCGAAAAAAAAATTATAAATCATAAAAAAAATAATCAAACATTTATTATAACTTATTCTCACTCAATGAATGAAAGGTGGTTCATACTGTTAAAATGTAAGAATTTTTTCTTCAAGCCTCGTAGGGCAGGAAATGTCATTAGCTGCTTGGTTTCCAAGACAGTTTACCCATTTAGGTGTTCATTGGCACGGGGAGAATCGTTATGGAACATTCCTTAATTTTTCCATAGGAAGAAGTCTTGTTTGCATTTTTTCGTAGTTTGAGTGTATTTATAGCATCTTCCGCCTTGATGAACTTTATCAATAAATAGAGAAACTGGAATGATGGAATAGAATAAATTAATAGTTTCAAGTAAAGAATGTCCAATGTCGCTCACCAAAATATTTTCACTCAGTTCTTAAAAATTCTTTTTGTAAATCCTTGTAAGCCTAATATTGTTAAGCCATTTTGAGCAATTTCTTCAGCAACCAGATGTAAAGTTAGTTCTACATTTATTTCTTTTATAAGAAATCTTGAAGATATGTATTCAGATTAAAACATAACGTAAACATGTACTAAAAGAATGTTGGTAATTTTGCTTGTTTCTACAGCAGTATCTGTGCAATTTGTTTGGAATAGAAGTTTACCTTGATGGGTGTGTTGAATTTATATTATTTCTCCTGCTTTATATTGTAAGGTGTTTTCGGAATAGATGCAGTGTTGGATTCTAGCAGAGCCCACACCCTTGGCGCGAATGATTTTGTTTGGCGATAATTGTAGCTTGCACCACTCTTTGTAACTCTGTTTTGATGTACTAGATATGGTAAACCTAATTATTTCTGGAATTTCATTCTGGCTTGGTGCTTTTTTTTCAGTTTATTGACAAAGGTGTGGGCTCTCTTATATGATTTTACCAGTTATGGACTTGAATCTACAAATGTCAATATTCCTAGTGTTTATTTTTGGAATGCACAAATCGCAAACCGCACAAATGAATTCAGTCTCATCTTTAATCATTTTGAATCCACAATAAAAATATAAACAACATGAAAATATGAAAAAAGGAATAAATAAAAATTTTGTTGTTGTTGTTTTCCTATGACACTTGGACAAGCCAAGCTCGCTTTTGCCTTTGGCAGTGCGAATTAAGTCAATAGGGAGCGTCTTTCGTTTGGAACAGAGCACCACGAAGATGAAAGTACGACTTTGCTCTTTTTAAGGTGCCTCGTAATTTTGAACCACGGTCAGGTGACGAGGCGACACTTGAGCTGGCATCCTCCTCTCCACATCCACGTCACACCAGCGGAAGTACTTCGGACGTCACAGATTAACGTGGACACGTCCCCAGCCCACGGAGTTCCAGCAACCCAGTGAAGGAGAGTACACCGTGGTCACCCTCCCAACCACTGCCCGAGGCAAATGATGCTTCACTTTGCTGAGCTTACGGGAAGTGGCGTGAAGCTACTGAGCCACTGGTGCTCATAAATAAAAAAATAAAAATATATAAAAATTTGAATGTAAATAAAAGATTAGAAATACTTAATCTTAGTTAATCAAACACTAAGTCAAAATCATACGATAATTTCAATACGAAAAAGAAGTAAAAGTATTAAAGACAAAATTATCAGAGTTCAAAATTTAGAGCAATTCGCCATTTTTCCACGCATAAGTAATTTTCGATCTTTGAATTGAAAGTAAAACAGAAACTTCAAATGCTATTGCCATTGAAAAGAATCCTATATATGACATAAAAAAAATAATGTAAAACACGAGAGAAAAACGAAATATGGCGACAGAAAAATCCGAAAAGCAACAATAACTCAAATTAGCAATACTATAATCAATAAAAAAGGGGGCGGTAAATCTGGAGAGAAATCTCTTTGGGGGAACATCATAATTTTACAGTGATATTTCATTTGTAATAAATTTGAAATATATGAGTAAATGTCTTTATTTAACCAGAATGAATGTAATTTTATTAAAACCATAAAGTGGTTAATTCTTCCGGTACTGGGTTTTAAATATTCGTAGCTATTTATGCAAGGAATAGTATAAAGATGCGATACGTCTATTTATAATTCATTATTTTTTTCATTTGCTTATAAATATGTACTGATTTTACATCATATGCTTTTTTACGTATACACATCATATGATTTATTACATATAGTGTTGTATGAAAACAATTGTCTATTAGTTATCATTATCAAAAGTAATAAGTTTTAGAGTGTGTTAGTGTATTATACAGAATCATTAGCATTCTGAGAGAGTAAACTGTAGAGTCCTGCTCTAGTTGTGCTTTCAGAAAATAAATACAATACTAAACACATCATAAATATTCATGTATTCATGTACCGTTGCACTGCAGTCGCTGGGATTGAACTGCTAGCCTTATATTCCAAGCAAAAAATACCTACCACTGGAACACAATGCGACATATTTATGTTATTTATTTAATTACAATCTTTTAATGAATATTTTAAACTTGAACAGAAGATACTTGTTCATTTAGAAATTCCTTAAAGAAATTTGCATTTGATGTTTAGTATTGTATTCATTTTTCATATAGCTTTCGCAGTTTCGTATTGTATTGAGTACGCCATTTAATTTCCTTACTCAGAAGCAATGAATATTCCTTTTTCTATACATTTAAAAATGATTTTGATGAAATATTTGTTTGTTTATATGCAAATTTCTCAATCAAATTACAGTTGCGTATGGCATTTTTGTAGTACAAAATAAATTTTTTATCCCAGGATTTCCGTATTTTTGATTCAAGTTATCCGTAAAAATTTTGTATAAATAGCTTAATTAGAGGCAAATTTTTTATTAAATAATGAAGTGTTATAAACAAACTGAATTTTCTCATTCTTGTAAAACGAGAAGATAAATTTCTAATTTTTAAAACGACTGAATCTTTCAGGTGCTTTCTTTGTCTCGTAATAATGTGATAGCATTCTGTTGATAAAAAAATTTAAAATTACACATTTTTGTGAAAAATGTTATTTAAGAATTCATCTTTTTTTATATAGTAATTTTAATCTACATCATTGCAATTTTAGGTTCAATTGTTGATGTTCTCATAAGCGACACTATCGCAGAAGTATCAATGAAGCAATATAAATTTATTAGAAAAGCGAAGATCATAAAATTAAACAGGAGAATCGGGAATTGGAAATTATAATGATTAATTTAAGCGTTCTACAAAAAATAGCTAGGGATGACTACTATTATTTTTTTATTTAACAGAATTTTATACAGAAGATCAAATACGGTGCACAGACAAAATGTTGTACTATATTTTCCCAGTACTATATTACTAATTAAGGAGTTTCACATATTCTTAACTATTTGAAAATAATACATTTCTAGAAGAAAAAGATAATTTTAAGAACTTTTTTAAAAAAGCTTTTTGAAGGAGATATATTATTGTTAAGAGATTTAAAACCTAAACTAATAATCTATTGAAATTTTTGAATTAATATTAGCTATTAGCCATTATTACTAAATATATTTAATTTACACATGAAGAAATTTGTAAATTCCCGCGTTTATTTAGAGTTTTGCAATTTAATACCCTTATACAAATTTAAGTAATGTGAAAAGAATTTATAACATAAATATTTTTCCACAAAAATTATCGTTTTATCAAACTAATCCATTTTATGTCCATGAGTACATTTTAAAATGTTATTTATTTAAGATTTGAACTAAAAAACAGAAAGTTACCAAGCAATTTTAGCAGATGATGGGAATTCTTTTGGGCTATCCACTTGGCAATCAGTTACAGATACCAATGATGCATACGGTCTGGAAACTGTAAGAAATTAGAAAAGTATAGTAAAATATATTAAATATCTAGTCTTATATTGTAAAAATGAACTTGAAAAACATATTTAGGAAAACATATTTAGTTTATGTACTAATATTTATGACATAAATTCAATCCCCATATTTCATATTGATTTACATCTTTAACCTAGAGCTTTAATATAAACAGAAATTTTTTTAAAATTATGATATACACGTATCAGAGCAATTAGAAATAAAACCTTTTGAATGAAACTGAAATTATAATTGATATTGATGTTTGCACAATTTTAATGAATAGTTTCACAGTTTAAAATTAAAAAACTTAAATTACATTACAAAACTGTGAAATAGTCTAGGGCGCTCCGTGGCTGAGTGGTCAAAGGCATCACTGCTAATCGCTTGAGTGCGTAGGAGTGTGGGTTCGATACCCACCGTGGCCCTGGGTATTTTCTTCGTTATCTTCTGTGGCTGTACATCTGTCATTGTGCTATTTGTCCTATTATCGACGAAGACTTACAAGCGGATCTCAAGAATCAAGCATACAAGTCTGAATATATGTAATGTAATAAATAAATAAAAAATGAAATAGTCTAAGTAGTAGCTATAATTTTAAGCATGATTATACATTACACCCGAATCGTTTTAAGTCTCAGAGCAACAATCACATGAAATCTGGCAAATGAATTTTTCATGAGGTTATCCATGCTGTGTGCTACAAAATTATAATAGCATATATATGTAATATGCGTAATTTATTTAAGTTAAAATATAAATACAATGAAACGAAAAACTTTGTGAACGTTTATCAAAACTTTCAAAGTTTTTATAATTCAAATACTTTCCACAAATTTAAAGAATAATTAGCTAAACTTATTTTTCCCAAAATTAAAAAACATGAAAAATCGAGGGAAATGAACAGGCGGACTCCCTCGCCAAGGAGGCTAGAAATGTCAATCCCCCTCCCACGACTACCACTTGCTTCGATGCAAACGATGTTGCAAGACATCAACTCTGCGGGGGACTAAGAAAAAAATGGTGCCTACCGGAGCTTAATCCTGACAGTGGTATCACCTCTACTGTCAGCAGAATGCGGACTGGGCACATGAGGGATATGAAAATCATGCCCGATGGATCTAAACGCAGGCACTGCACAGGAGTTCCACTGGATCCAAGGCATCTCTTCAATTGCATCTCTGTTGCCTCGACCCTCTTCAGCATCGACCCCAACTGCTGCCATGACACCCCCTATACCGAAAAAGCTGAAATGGTGGCAGGGCTCCGTGACTTTGGACCATATAACTTGTCTTTTTTCTCTCTCTCTCATTGCACACGACAACAACAAGAAAAACATGATCTACCATTTTTCTGAATAACTTCAAATGTACTATTTTTCAATGAATTAATCACATTTCTCAGCAAATATTTAGAAATTTTGCTCCATTCCTCTAATTTAACTACTATTAAAGTTCGCATATAAATTCATGTTGACGATATTTTGTAAACTCTTGAGAAACCAATTGATCTAACAGGCATTCTGTGCAATACAGGCCTAGATTACAGTTTCATATAAGCATAAAACCTTGATTTTTTTGTCTGAAGTAAATTTTTAGTGTATTAAATCCTTCAGCAAGGGTTATTGTATAACTGAAGTTTTTAGTGTTGAACTCTAAAAATGGATCAAAATTAAAAAGTTTATGAATCAAGAATTTGTTGTTATTAACTAGGGTAAATTATTTCATGAACTCGCGGCAGATCATGTTTTGAATTTTGCGTTAATATTCATCACATTAAAACAGAACCACCATCCATTTATTTACTCACGAAATATCTAGGATGAAAACATAAATGATATTGGCATGATATATTACTATTCTGGCTATCTAAACAAAATTAATCTTCATTTTAAGAATACAATTTTTTCAACTAGTACTCCGGACCATAAACTCCCACTTCAGCCATATTTTTGACTTTTCCCTTGCAGTCATGATCTTCTTTTTAATTGCTGAAAATCAATAGTTGACGTTAATCTTAAAGTACAACATACAGTTGCATGCCAGATAATTGTACTGCTTTATGAGTGTTTATATTACACGAAAAGAGAAGTTCTGTTTGGTTACCAACTTGAAAATTGATCAACTATTGTGAACTAATTTACTCTTTCTCTTATTTCCAGACTCTTTATTTATTTTACTGCTTTATAAATAGTAGTTTTAGAATATATAAGAATAAGACTCTTACATATTTCACATTCAAATTTAGAATTTAGAAGAATCTTACGCATTTAACCTGTCAAAGTTCGCAGAAGACATATATAAGAATATTTAGGATGATAACATAAATGATATCGGCATTATATATATTTCTACTTTCCTTCCAGATACCTTCTTTTATACATTCCTTCCAGACTCTTTAATTTTCCAATAAGAATCTATTTTACTGCTTTATAAATAGTAGTTTTAGAATACATAAGAATAAGACTCTTACATATTTCACATTCAAATTTAGAATTTAGAAGAATCTTACGCATTTCACTAGTCAAAGTTCGCAGAAGGCATATATATAAGAATATTTAGGAGGAAAACATAAATGATATCGGCATTATATATATTTCTACTCTCCTTCCAGATACCTTCTTTTATACATTCCTTCCAGACTCTTTATTTTTCCAATAAGAATCTATTTTACTGCTTTATAAATAGTAGTTTTAGAATACATAAGAATAAGACTCTTACATATTTCACATTCAAATTTAGAATTTAGAAGAATCTTACGCATTTCACTAGTCAAAGTTCGCAGAAGGCATATATATAAGAATATTTAGGAGGAAAACATAAATGATATCGGCATTATATATATTTCTACTCTCCTTCCAGATACCTTCTTTTATACATTCCTTCCAGACTCTTTATTTTTCCAATAAGAATCTATTTTACTGCTTTATAAATAGTAGTTTTAGAATACATAAGAATAAGACTCTTACATATTTCACATTCAAATTTAGAATTTAGAAGAATCTTACGCATTTCACTAGTCAAAGTTCGCAGAAGGCATATATATAAGAATATTTAGGAGGAAAACATAAATGATATCGGCATTATATATATTTCTACTCTCCTTCCAGATACCTTCTTTTATACATTCCTTCCAGACTCTTTATTTTTCCAATAAGAATCTATTTTACTGCTTTATAAATAGTAGTTTTAGAATACATAAGAATAAGACTCTTACATATTTCACATTCAAATTTAGAATTTAGAAGAATCTTACGCATTTCACTAGTCAAAGTTCGCAGAAGGCATATATATAAGAATATTTAGGAGGAAAACATAAATGATATCGGCATTATATATATTTCTACTCTCCTTCCAGATACCTTCTTTTATACATTCCTTCCAGACTCTTTAATTTTCCAATAAGAATCTATTTTACTGCTTTATAAATAGTAGTTTTAGAATACATAAGAATAAGACTCTTACATATTTCACATTCAAATTTAGAATTTAGAAGAATCTTACGCATTTCACTAGTCAAAGTTCGCAGAAGGCATATATATAAGAATATTTAGGAGGAAAACATAAATGATTTCGGCATTATATTTATTTCTACTCTCCTTCCAGATACCTTCTTTTATACATTCCTTCCAGACTCTTTATTTTTCCAATAAGAATCTATTTTACTGCTTTATAAATAGTAGTTTTTGAATACATAAGAATAAGACTCTTACATATTTCACATTCAAATTTAGAATTTAGAAGAATCTTACGCATTTAACCTGTCAAAGTTCGCAGAAGAAATAGTAAAGTTATTTGGGAGCTCCATAAACTCCATAAATAGCCACAGAAAGTTGGAGAAAATGGTTATTCTGGTTAAAACAACTACATAAGCCACTGATTTTCTTTTTTCAGAATACAATCGTTTGGTCAAAATTGTATCACCTGTCATTTCTCGATCACTGAAAAATAGAAAATCAGTATTTACATTCATTAATCTGATATTTATGTCTTACTGTAGAAGATAATTTGTAGAAGAATTTCATTCAATATTATTTCTAACAATTAAGTTTTTGAAACAATTTCACATTAATTAATGCTTTCTCTTGATCGGAATCTGTGCAATGATAAATACACCTCATATTATGAAACTTGAGGATTAATTTAACATTACACAATATTCAACCTTTACTATTCTGTGGTAAATTTATAGCATTGACGATTGTTTATTCTATGAGGATTAAACTTCTTAGCCTTGAGCCCATTCCAGCTCTTCTAAGATGCATTATATGTTGTTGTTGCTTATGACACTTGGATAAGCCAAGCTCGCTGTGCCTTTGGCTGTGCGAATTAAGTCAAGAGAGAGTGCTTTCGTTTGGATCAGAGCACCACGAAGATGAAAGTACGACTTTGCTCTTTTTAAGGTGCCTCATAATTTTGAACCATGGTCAGGTGACGAGGCCACACCTGAACTGACACCCTTCTCTCCACATCCACGCCACACCAGCGGAAGGACTTTGGACGTCACATATTAACGTTGACACGTCCCAACCCACGGAGCTCCAGCAACCCAGTGAAGGAGAGTACACCGTGGTCACCCTTCCAACCACTGCTTGTGGCAAATATGCTTCACTTTGCTGAGCTTACGGGAAGCAGCGTGAAGCTACTGAGCCACTGGAGCTCGCATTATATGTGAAGCCTGTAACCGTTTCTACAGCAATCCTTTTGCTTAATTGCTGTTGTTTAAAGTATGCTAAACAATTTGTTTCATTTTTAAAAAAAATGTCAATGTTTTACGAATTAAAATTCTTTTAACTGGTATGGGCTATTGTTTTCTTCTTATAAATATAATTTAACAATTTAAAGTTAATAAAGCCATTGTAAATTTTTGCTGCCTTCATTTCAATTTCACCTTAAATATATTAAACTAACTTGTTCACCACATATTTCTAATATTCTGTTTTGAATATTTTTAATTTTTTTTTTGCTTTCAATCAATTTTGATATTGCCCACAAAGCTATGAAAATCTAAAACTATGCTATGGAAGAAATCGTGAAAAACTCTCTGAATAAAGCCATAAGAATAGCGAGAGTATCCTAAATCATTTATATAAACCATATTTCACAAATTATATAAATTCTGTCATCAACTATATAAATCTTTCCATACGCAAAAGTAAAAACTGAATTAGCTGTATTGGGCTGCTTAAATTATATTTCTCTATTTACAAACTTAAAAAAGAACTAGAACATTGAGTAAAAAGCAGTAAAAATAAATTTTTGCTGTTTAAGTAGAAATGAAGGAAATAAGGCTCTCCCAATTAAAAGAGAAAAGCGGACAAGGAGTTAAAAAAAAATACATTTTAAGCTCAGTTGTGATAAATCCAAAACTTTTATGATTGTTTGCAAAAAATTTTACTTACTATTTGAAAATATATTATGAATATCTTGCTTAGTACAAGTTGATGGAATGCAGGTGCCGAGCCAAAGACCAAAACTTCTCATTAATCCAGCTTGTTCTTTCATCTTATCAAGTATCTACAAATAGAAAAGCGCCAATATTAAAGGGACAATCGGAGAAGTAAGGAATTTAAAAATAAACAATTTATATTGTTCACTTACATGTATATTCGATATACTGAATTCCCATGTAGCTTTCATCTCATGTAAATGTAATGTATTGAAAAGTTATGAGATAATTGTATCTCATATTTGTATGCGGGAATCATAAACAACAATAAAAACAGAAATATCGAATAAAAAATAACTTAAAAAAGATAATCAACATTTAATGGAAATAAATTTAAACGAGAATAAGTTTTCAATTGATAGAGCAAAGTACATTATTGCCTGTTCCAGAATAGACTTTTGAATTACATTTTTGGCTATTTTTTAACTTTTGTCTCGTCTTGAAAAAGCAAAAATAATAAATGTCTGCCTCTCTTCTTCGTATAATTGCGCAAGATCTTCGCGTACTTCTCCTCACTTTTTCTTAATCCATCAGCAAAAGATTAAACTTATGTGTAAGCAGCATAATCTGTATGTTAAGAAAATGCATTCCAATTTTATGTACATAAAACTTCAAGGCATGGAAAATTGAAATATTTTTAAAAAAATTTACAAAACATTTATGCATTTCTTTTATGCAACAGGACCCAATTAAAGAAAAATATGTGTTGTTTATTAATTAATAACATTCAATTAAGAATAATTAAAATAAAAATTGTTTAATGATTAAAAAGTAGAAATCCACTATTTAATAGAATAAATTGAAATTTATTCTATTAAATTATTTAATTATTTAAGAATAATTAAAATAAAAATTGCTTAATGATTAAAAAGTAGAAATCCACTATTTAATAGAATAAATTGAAATTTCAGCTATCGATACAAGTTTGATCATAAAAGTCCATTAGATGTAGGTTATGCGATCACCTCAAAAATATGAAAAATAAAAGAAATTTAACGATATAAATGCGTAATAACGGAATTCGTTTTTTAAATTTATCAAATAATAATAAGAATAATAACGTAAAGTATCTTGATTTTTTTAGTACAAATAAATGGCAATCAATCAAGAAATATCCTATGTAAAGCTGCTCATATAGTTGTTAGAAAGTGAAAGGAACTGTGCCTGACTGCTAATCGGCGTTGTTTGTCATTTCATGTTTTCTGTTCTTTTGCAGTGTTGTAGAAGAGTAAAAATGCTGTAATAAAGTTGTGCTTTTGTGTTTGTCGCTAAATTCTTAGTTTTCCCTAATGAATCATATTTGAAAATACTTTTATCATCATATCAAAATATCTCCATCATCGGGTAGATGCAAACCCCATGAAAAAGAAAATTGAAAGTATTTGTCAAAAAAAAACTTATTTTCGATTTTGAAATCGCAACATAAATTTGGTACCCTCGGCAGGACGGAGTATTTTGTTATGATTTTCGACTGAACTTCGAAATTCGAGACGGTTGTTGGTGCTCTTAAAACTCAAAGAAAAGGACTACGAACAGCATTCTCTTTGACTCTGAAGAAAATGGAACTAGAATCATCGAAAGAAGTAAGTGATATAATAAGCACTTTCAATTGTGAAATGTCATTTAAATGATAAATTTTAGAGATTGGATGTTTGTCAAACTGAAATTTCTGAGAAACTTTTTGCAGTCTGAAAATGTCGAACAATTATTTAATAGTGATTTTGTTCAGGCTGAAAATTTCAGGGATCAATTTATTGAAGTTTCTTCTCAAATTGATTTGAAATTAAAAAAAAACTGTCCCTTCCATGTGATCGAGAAAGTTCAAATTACCGAAAATTGAAATTAAAAAATTCACACACAATGGCGAAGCAAAAAAATGCCTCACATTTTGGAGTCAGTTTCAAAAAATCCATGATGACAGAACCATTACCGATGAAGACCAAAATTCAATATTTGTTGCAATCTATGGAGCCGAGCTCTAAAGCTGAACGCTTAGTGCTTAGCTACCCAGCTACTGCAGATAACTATCCGAAGGCAATTGAACAGTTGAAGGAGCGTTTCTGACGTGAAGATTTACTAGTCCAGATTTATGTCCGAGATTTACTGTCGATGGTCATGAAGAATGCCTCTACAGGTAGAGCGAGAACTGATTTACCATCTCTTTATGATGAGCTAAAAAGTAAACTACGCGCATTAGAAAGTCTTGGAAGAACTCAGGAAAAATACGGAGATTTCCTGACTCCTTTGGTTGAGAGTTGCCTTCTCGAAGAAGTATTGGTCGCATGGGAAAGGAGCCGTAACCATGACTCTTCAAAAACAAGATCATTACAACTTTAAATGGACTTCCTTCGTCAGGAGGTAAAGGGTGATGAAATGGTATTACTGGCCCGCTCTGGATTCGGCTCCTGTCAAAATCAGCGGAAAACTGAACAGGTAATACCATCAGCACTTTTGTTAATTCAGGTAAGTTTGAATAATTGAGGTAAGACCATTAATACTTGTATTTTTTGCGATAAATCGCACCCTAGCGAAAAATGTTTTACTGCGAAAATGGCGTTAGTTCATAAAAAGTAATCGTTATTAAAAAAATGTGCCTGTTTTTCTTATTTAAAAAAGGCTAAAAATTTAAGTAAATATTGTAGTTTAAAAAATCAATTACATTGCTCTTATTGTAAAAATAATCATTATGATATTATGTGTAATGAGAAAGAAAAAATAAATGAACAAAAATATATTCAAAAGGAGAGTTCCCTTTCTATCGTGGGCAGAAGAGAAACAGTATTTTTGCAGATCCTTTTTGTTCGGAATAAGTGTCAAGGCAACACTTTTAGGGGTGTTGGTCAAGGTCGCCAGAAAACTATTCCCGCGGTAATAGACAAAGGGAGTCAGAGTAGCTATGTTATTGAAAGGTTGATGACCCAGTTTAGGTCCTCCCCTCTTAGGAAGGAGATGGTGATCCATGCGCTTTTTGGGGGGAATGAAACCAAATCAAAACATCAAGCGTTTTCCGTGGAAGTCGACAATTTGAAAGGAAGTTTTACTTGCTCGTTTGAGGCTCTTTCTGAAAAACAGATTTGTGGATTTATTCCTACAATTGAGAATAAAGAGATTTTGAATGAATTAATAAAAAATAAAATAGATTTTACCTATTCTTTTCGAGAGGAAACAGAAATTAATCATTTATTTCTGTTTCCTACAGATGCAGAAATAAATCTGCAGCTGTAGATTTATTTCTGCATCTGTTATAGGAAAATTATTAACTATGCAGATGTTATAGGAAAATTATTAACTAGAAATTTTTTCGCATTAAAATCTGGTCTAACAGCCATTGAAACGAAACTCAGGTGGACTGCATTTGGAAAAAATAATTCATGTGAGGGGAATAATATTTCAAAAAAAACTATATCGATGCTATGAAGATACCCTTAAGTAAATTATGGGAACTTGAACTTCTAGGAATTTCCAATCAAACCTCAGTCGAAAAAGAAAAAAGGGATTTTAATTTAGTAGATTTCAATAATAAAATGAAAATTCTTCCTAATAGAAGATATGAAGTTGAACTCCCATGGAAAAATAATAATATGAATCTATCAAATAATAAAGAACTAGTTTTAAAAAGACACACGCGAATTATTAACAGATTGGGATGCAGTAAATTTTTTGTTGATTATCAGCGTGTTTTTCAGGATTGGGAAAAATTAAAAATTATTGAAAGCGTGCCAGATTTTGAGGTAAACAATGAATGCTATTATTTGTCTCACAGACCAGTAATTAAATTAGCGAGCCAAACCACTAAAATTGGTCCGGTATTTGATGCTTTTGCCTCGGAGAAAGGGAAGCCTTCTTTAAATGAATATTTGTATAAAGGAATTAATCTTATTGAGTTAATACCTGATATTCTTGATAGATTTATAATGTATCCTATTGATATTAGTGCTGATATTGAAAAAGCTTTTTAATTGTTGTCTATAGCACCACATCGCAGAAATGTTTTTAGATTTTTTTCCCATCCAATAAAGGTCAGCTAGTTTATAGACATTGTAGGACTGTTTTCGGAGTCTTTTCAAGCACGTTCCTGCTTATCGCTTCTATAATGCATTAATGGGAAAACTGTAAATCAGAATATTATGATGTAACTCAGAAGCTTAAGCGTTCCTTCTATATTGATAATTGTGTGTTGAGTGTATTTAATAGCTATGAACAAGAGCAATTTATAAAACATGCTAAATTATGATGAATGGATGTTTTAATTTGCGTAATTTTGAAAGCCATGTCGCTGGTGTAAATGTTGATAAACATTCAGGAGAGAGATACTTCTGTGTTAGGAGTAATTTGGATACATTAAAATGTTGCACAGATTTGAATGCTTTGACTTCTGGTACTAAAATGACAAAAAGGGTAATTTTATCAAATATACAAATAATTTTCGATCCTATTGGATAATAAGCACCACTTACATTGCTTCCTAAAATGTTATTGCAAAATTTGTGGAAAATGAAAATTTATTGGGATGAAGAATTGTCTCAAAATAATTTCAGTGAATTTTTAAAATGGTTTAAAGATTTATCTATTTTTAAAAATGTATCTTTGTCTCGATATATGGCAATTAATTCAAAATCTGAATTACATGTTTTTGTGGATGCTTGTAAGGAGGCATACGCAGCATGCATCTTTGTTCGATCGGTATTCGATTCTGAAGTTAAGGTAACTCTCGTACTAGCAAAATCTAGAGTTTACCCTTAAAATATTTAAGCATTCCGTGTTTAGAATTAATGGCTTGCTGCATAGGCTTTATACTTGCAAATTATATTATTAATGCACTCTGTTTGCCAGATATAAAAATTACCTTTTGGTCCGATTCTACTACGGCTCTTTGGTGGATAAAGAGTAAGGAAATTGGTCTATTTTGTATAAAACCGAGTTAAAGAGATTCGTGAATTGACAAAAGGTCAGTTATAGAAACACATCCCATGAAATATAAATATCACTGATGTATTATTGCGTGATTATTATGCGAAACAAATGCATTTTTTCGAAATGGTGGGAAGGCCCTTTGTGGCTGCGAGAATATTCTGAAAACTGGCCTGTTGGAGAAACTCACTGCAAAACTGAACAAATAGATTTGGAAAGAAAAAAGAGTAAAGTAATGAATATTGATCTCCCAAAAGACTCCTTGTCCCTTGTCTTTTGAATAATGTATCAGATTATAATAAAATGATTAGAATATTTGCATGGCGTAAAATTGGTCCGAATAAATGCAAAGATCATGAACTTACATTATCAGAAATAGAGAATTCCAAAGAAAAATTAATTTGTCTCGTTCAAAAGTATTACATAGGTAAGGTTAAATCTTCAAATTTTATTGAAACTGTTGTAGATGATAAGGGTATTTTAAGAGTTGGAACAAGAATAGTTTACAGAGATGATTCAAAATCTTTCCTGTATCTTGTTACCAGAGAAATGTGAATTCACCAAACTGCTAACCAGAAATGTTCATGTAAATAATAAAAATGATTCAATGGCTTTTACGGGAACATTATTGGATCATTAGAGCTAGAAAAGCCATAAAAATGTTTTATATGACTGTGTTGCTTAGAAAAGGTTTAAAACGAAAGCTGTGTCTACGAATCAGCACATTTGCCACCAGATAGGGTAATGGATTGCACGCCAATTGAAATTGTTGGCATTGACTTAGCCTGACTTTTATTTTTGAAAAATGGAGGAAAAGTTTGGATAGCTCTGTTTTTCTTTGTGCAGTATACCGTGCAATCCCCCTCGAGCTTGTCAGTTCCCTCTCTTTTAATGCACTTTTTCTGGTATTTAGACTATTCATTGCTAGACGCGGACGGCTACGAATAATTTACTGTGACAATGGAACAAATTAATTTGTCTCGTTCAAAAGTATTACATAGGTAAGGTAAAATCTTCAAATTTTATTGAAACTGTTGTAGATGATAAGGGTATTTTAAGAGTTGGAACATGAATAGTTTACAGAGATGATTCAAAATCTTTCCTTATCTTGTTACCAGAGAAATGTGAATTCACTAAACTGCTAACCAGAAATGTTCATGTAAATAATAGCCATACGGGTATTAAAATGATGCAATGCCTTTTACGAGAACATTATTAGATCATTAGCGCTAGAAAAGCCATAAAAATGTTTTACATAACTGTGTTGTTTGGAAAAGGTTCAAAACGAAAGCTGTGTCTACGAACCAACACATTTGCCACCAGATAGGGTAATGGATTGCACGCCATTTGAAATTATTAGCATTGACTTAGCCTGAGCTCTATTTTTGAAAAATGGTGGAAAAGTTTGGATAGCTCTGTTTTTCTTTGTGCAGTATACCGTGCAATCCCCCTCGAGCTTGCCAGTTCCCTTTCTTCTAATGCATTTTTTTCTGTCATTTAGACGGTTTATTGCTAGACGCAAACGGCTACGAATAACTTACTGTGACAATAGAACAAACTTTTGTGGAGCTTTCAATGATCTCTCGAAATTAAATCGGAACAAAATATTAAATGAAACAAATTCTTATAAAAGACTTTGGAAATGTATTTGTCCCACCGCCTCTTGGTGGGGAGACTGGTGGGAAAGGTTGGTTCGCTCTGTAAAAGAGCTGTTAAAACGCACTTTGGGTAAGTCTGTGTTAACGTAGGAAGAATTGTATACTATTATTTGTCATTGTGAATCTATAATTAATTGCAGACCACTAATTTATGTATCTGTGAAAATCCATGGGAATTGGTTCCTATGACACGTGCAATGTTTCTTATCGAGAATCGGAACTTCGATGTTCAGGATATTGACCAAGTAAACAGACAGTCTTGTAAAACGAATAAAATATAGAAGTAAGCTTTTGATTGATTTGAGACTACGTTTTAGAAAAGAATATTTGAGTCAACTGGTTCAAAAACAGAATGAAAAGTGATCTCGCGTTCCTAAAATAGGAGAAATTGTATTAACAGGAGATGATAACAAAATACGTTTATTTTGGCCATTTCCAAAAATAATAAAATTAATTCCCGGTCGCGATAATAAGATTCGTACCGTAAGGCTTAAAATCCAACATGGAACAGTTTTGAGACTGATATAACGTATCTTTCTAATGGAGATGCAGGCAAATGAAGATAATATTAATGTTGATAAGAAACGAATTGATGAGGAACCTATTCCTGTTGATGTCACTTTTTCTGGAGGTCAAATGAGACCTGAAAATGTTATTTTGAAAAAATTTACTTCGTTTGGTAGATGTGGGAAAACACCAAAGAGACTTGGTCTGTACAATAATGTATGTTATGAGATTGAGACACAGTCCGAGTCTCAAGGGGGGAGGATGTTAAAAAGTGAAAGGAACTGTGTCTGGCCACTAAGCGGCGCTGTTGGCCCTATCATGTTTTCTGTTCTGTTGCAGTGTTGTAGAAGAGTAAAAATGCTGTAATAAAGTTGTGTTTTGCTGTTTGTCGCTAAATTCTTTATTTTCCTTAATGAATCATATTTGAAAATACTTTTATCATCATATCAAAATATGTCCAGCATCGGGTAGATGCAAAACCCATGAAAAAGTATATTTTGAAAGTATTTGTCAAAAATACATATTTTTGATTTTGAAATCGCAACATAACAGTAGTATTCTGAACATCAGTTCCCATTTAGATAATACTCGATTCCATAAATCTAATGTCTACATTCAAGAACATGATTTCCAGAAATGTATTCAAGAAAATCTAAGTGTATTCACTGGTTCAATATAGTTATAAGAAGAATTTCAATAAGACTAAAAATAAAATTAGAAACCGAAATTGCTGCTGTTACTTATTTTTTATTTGGAATTTGGCATCATTTCTTACTATGTATATTTCAGATAAATGTCCTTCATTTTAGCTTAAGCAATGTAATGTAATGAATTACGTAGTTACTTCTTGCCTTTGGTGAAATATTTGTTAAAAACATTATTGAAGAGGCAGATTTTCAAGAATAAGTTTTATTATCGCGGGAACACTTTCTTTATGTGAAGACCAACCATGACATTTGTTGCATGTCTACTCGATAGGAGAGCTCAACCAAAAAAGCCTCGAGAAAAGTAAATCCAATCAGAAGGGTACAGCATACTAGTCGAGAATAGTGGCACAAGATATCATCAGCCAGTTCGAAATTCCTTAACCATATTTGGTAATGTACATTTAAGAATTACACAACAGAGTTGGTGTAACTCATGGGCATTTGTTATATACAATAAAAAAGTACAAAATACAGGATACGAATGTGTGTGTGTGTGTGTGTGTGTGTGTGTGTGTGTGTGTGTGTGTGTGTGTGTGTGTGTGTGTGTGTGTGTGTTAAGGCTCCGTTTGATGTACATTGTTTCTGAAAAAAAGGACAAAAAAAAAACTAAGCTATATATATATGTTTGCTGATGCTCTACTATTTCGAGGTTTCTTGAAGTGAAGTAAAATATTTTGAATCAGAATATTTTTATTTTATTGTGATTTCTAAAAGAAATTAAGCGTTTGGTTAATGGAGGAAAGGATCCTTTTTTGTATTTTATGTAAGACCAGGAACATAAGATTGAAAGCATTAGTTATTTATAGTGTGTTCAGAAAAGGACTCCCTGATTTCAAAATTAAATATCTCGAAAACAAAGATAGATAGAGGAATGCAGTAAAAGGTATGTTTATTGTGAAAGCTGTAAGAATTTTATACAGCAATTTGAAATAATAGCTATAAAAGCTGCTAACAGATGGCGCTGTACAATGTACAGCTGAAATCAGCATACATAAATGAAATAATCGTTTGAAAACATTCTTTGCAAAAAATCACATCACAATGTTTTCAACGCTAACCTCCTTTCACGCTTCAATAGTTGTGCTTCGGATCACTATTTACACTAAACATTACGTATGACGATTACAGCGCCATCTGTTTGCAATTTTTGTAACTATTATTTCAAACTGATGTATTATATTCTTACAGTTTTTACTATAAACATACCGTTTACTGCATTCCTCTATCGATCTTCGTTTTCGAGATATTTAATTTTGAAATCAGGGAGTCCTTTTCTGGACACCCTGTATAAAAGTAATTTATCATAAACGTTTTGTGTATATGTAAAAGCAGAATTGAATCAAGAAATTACATAATTTGATGCTCGGTTGTGGTTCACTTTCTCCATAATTTCTTCAATCTTACGTAACTGGGGCTATAACTGCTGACTGACGTAACTGCGATTAATATTTAAGCATTCGCATATAATCATCACATCACACAAACTAGTTTTATAATTTTTAAATTCTATTATTATGTTCCATTTTCTACGATAACCAGAACCCAAAAAGTATCCTTTTCTCTAACAGTCAATTAAAATTATGAAAAACATTGTCTTTAAAAGTTATGAAAATGTAACAAGTATATAAATAAATATACGCTATACTTTTTCCTATACATACACTTAATTTTATCAAATACATTATTAAAATTATTATTTTTATTATGTAAGAAATCAAATCAAATTAGAAAATAACTATTTGAAAATAAATGATTCTATGAAAGAATAACTTCAATATGAAATCTGAAAAAATCATGAGATAAAACTGCTTGTTTTTATATAAAAATTTATCTATTGCAAAATAAAACTATAGCGGATGTAACAAGGTTTTTATCAGCATAATGTTGCAGATGCATAAATTGAACTGCATCATAAAATGTTATATATCTGATGATTAGTAATTTAAATATTTGTAACAAAGAACTATATTTCGAGGTATATATATGCCTCAAAAAACAAACGAAAAATATTTGTTGTTTGCTGCAAAAATGTTTGAAATTATTTAAATGGATTTTTTTTCTTTAATATTAAAAAAGTATAAATATAGTGGAATTTTCAAAGTGGAAAATAAAACAATTTTAATTATTTTATGAATCCTATATTCATTCTTTCAAAAATAAACATTTTTATTTTTAAAGAAGCATAAATTATCTGTAATCATTTTTATGAATAAAATGCATCAGCGAAAAAGGTAAGAAAATGTAAAATCATAAAAAGGGTCATTACCACAGCTAATTTTTTTCACTTTAGGCAAAGATGCCTTAACATTTAAAATAAATCGCTCACCTACTAAACACCTTTGAAATGTCTGATTAAAAGTAATAAGAGAAATCAAATTTTGGGAAACAATCGTATAAGCAATTGACCCTCCTCAGTTTAGTAAGGAATGTCACCCAAATCAACAATTGAATCGACTTTTAATCCCTTGTTGCATATATTTCAAGATGAAGTAAACTCGGTAACAGGAAAAAATGGTGAATGTCATCTAAACTTTTAGAAATTCTGTTTTCGACAGGAGATGAAAATGTAAAAAAATTAACTGACTGTGTGACTAAACAGGCAATGTGGCAGGCCGTTGCATTAGTATGCTTTCCTATACCTAGGCCTGAGTTGGGCTCTTTCAGTTAGATAGAAGCAGCTGGGTGGGGTCTTCGTGATTTTGAAGCAGGGACCAAGCAGAAGACGAATACTAAGTCTGACAGCCCAGAAGTATCATTTCACTTGGAGGACTTCCAGACAGAGAGACCCAGTTTTTACTTGCCCCAGCCTCCTTTAACGAACACGAGTGATCTTTGGTCGGCCGGGATTCGAACTCACTACCTTCCAATAATGCTAACGACGTGATAACCAACCGGGCATCTACCTTCCATCCGGAAGAGTGGGGCTTGATTCCCAATGCCGCCAAAGACCCACCGAGTACATGCGATATACGTGCTCGTTAAATCTGTGGAATCGAAAGTCCTGTGGTCGGTCGTTGAGCAGTTACCATGGGTGGAATGGTCTAGAGAAAATTTACTCCCTCTTCAGATCAATGTCAAAATTGAAAGAGTGGATTCTTCGGTGGTGACATCTATCGGAGAAGTTTAGAACAAAGTCGTACTTTCACCTTTGTGGTGCTGTAGTTGAACGAAAGACGCACCCTACTGACTTAAATTCACAAAACCAACGAAATTAAGCTTCACATAGCCAACGTCATTAAGACTATCTTGCTCAAGTGTCAGTAGTAAAAACAACAATGTGGTTATGTTAACCCATTATTTGCACTTTTTATAACTAGAAAGACTTGATATGATTATGTTATTCTCAAGAGCCAAGTAAGTGTAATGAGATCTAAAGCTAAGTCTAACTACTTAAAGGAAATACATGCAGAAGCCGATTTTATAGTAAAGGGAATACAGTTTTAGTTAAGTGAACTAGCCTAATTGCCGAACTCCTGATGAAAATCCCGAATATCTATTTGTTATTTTAAGTCAATATTTACGATACAAATTTAATAAAACTAGAACATGATTATAGTATGTATGATGAATTGAATAATTTTAAGAGTATAAATCCAAGAGAAGCAGATTCTTTTTTCCAAATCCATTTTTATACTTTATAAATATTTTCATATCGAAAGAAATACGTTTTAACAGAGAAAAATTTTGTAGGAAAGCATAAGAAGTAAATGTATTAAAAATAATTTTTTAAATAAAATTAGATACATCAGAACAACCAACTAATAGCTGCTTATAAATATAATATAAAAGCTTGTAATTCAATAATATAAAAGCTAATAATTCAGTAATATAGAAAAATTCATCAATTGCGATATTTAATTTAATATAGCTACATTCCTTCCGAATATATACTTTAATTTAAAAAATTGTATTTATTTAAATATAGATCTTGAAGGAGTATTTAAAAATAAAATTAAATAATGTATCAAGTAACAATTTTTATCATTTTTCTAACTTGAAGTATAAATATTTAAAATTATTTTATTCTCATAGCTAATTTTCCTATGTTATTAAAGTATTAATAGATTTCGATTATATCACCAAAACACTTATTAACATTAAAAGAATATCAAACAGGCAAATCCGATTGACTGTTTGAAGCTTATTCTTGGTTTTAAGCATATTTTTGTTGGTAGATTATTCAGATAGTACAATTTTATTTTATTTTTATCTTATTAAGAAAAATTATAAAGCTGAATTTAATATAATTTGTGTTAATCATTAAATTTTATTTTTCTGCAACATTTTTTAAAATTTTGATGTGGAATTTCCATATTTATAATGAATATAAAAGTATATATATATATATATATACATACAGTATGTCCACTAAAGTCTCTTGCCACCCTCTTATTCGAAACGGCTGCTACTATATTTATAAAAGTGGTGTCTAGGTATAATAAAGTAGCCATGCGCTACTGAATGAAACCACCTACCACGCCACCTGGTGGAAAACTGTGGAGTTAGCATTCGTATATCGAAAACGGAACGAAATATGTAAAAAAGTGATTTACAAAGTATTAGAGCATCCTCGATTTAGTACGAAAAGATACCTTGTAGACATTAATGTGGAGAATACAACGGTTAAAACGCGAATTTGTTTTTTCGTGCTGTGACATGACAAAATGATGTGAGAAAGAAAAAAAAACAAGTAGTTATAACAATATACTTTATTTAAGATGTTCAAACTTGTACTTAACGTGTCATTGTAAAATATTGGGCCTATCAGCTTGTTATTGTAAATTGCGCACCAAACGTTAATAGCATACCGCATTTGATGTCGAACGTCGACGAAACATTTATGATTTTCCAGCGCCCAGTAATGGATGCTTTGCCTATTTTATATGCATTCCGTGAAAAGCATGCCTCATCCGTCCACATTATCTCTGCCAAGAATCCTGGCTGGACCTGTATCTGATTCATGACTAAGTTGCACCATGCATAGTGTCGCTCGGCATCCCCGTCCACTAAAACCTGTTCAGGCGTTGGTCGGTATGGAGGAGCACCTGATTCACTTAGGATTTTCCAAATCTGACTTTTGGAGAGACCACAATGTTGACTGATACGAAAGTTACGCTGCTCTTACGCTGCATTTCGGATATGCAAGGACATATTCTAATACCTCATCCGGTTGAACTTGCCGTCCTGTCTTAACTGGTCTGCCAGATCGAGGTTAACTAGTAACGCAACCTGTCTCCCTTAAACTTTTTACAACAGTTAGGATGGTTTGATAAGAAGGATGCGGGGGCCTGCAGGGAAACGTAGGCGGTACAACCTTGCTGCTGATCATGCCTTGCGTCGAAATTCACCGTACAGTAAATCCATCTCACAATACTCAGCTTTGGAATACTCAGCTATGACCGTGAGCATCAACATACTGCAGCCCCAAGAAGATGTCTCTTTTATAGCTGTCTCAGGTGAACAGGTTTGACGTTTATTACGTATTTGCATACTGCATACAAATTGTTGGAATTATTTTTAATACTTCCGTTCTTCTCATTTTGAAATAAAAATGAAAAATGTAATCACGAAAATGCGCGGTGAAAGAAAACGATTTTTTGTTATTTCAAATATGCACACGTACGATGTGCCACGTCACAGCACGAAACAACAACTGCGCGTTTTAGCCATTGTATTCTTCACATTAATGCCTACAAGGTATCTTTTCGTACTAAATCGAGGATGCTCTACAACTTTGTAAATCACTTTTTTTACCTATCTCGTTCCGTTTTCGAGATACGAATGCTAACTCCACAGTTTTTCACCAGGTGGCGCGGTAGGTGGTTTCATTCAGTAGCGCATGGCTACTTTACTATACCTAGACACCACTTTTATGAATATAGCAGCAGCCATTCTGAAGTTAAGAGGGTGGCAAGGGACTTTAGTGTGTATATATGTATGTATATATATATATATATATATATATATATATATATATATATATATATATAATAACATTTAAATGAATAAAATTGAATTCTAACAATTTTTTTTAAATTTTATTTGCTTGAATACTTTTAATTACAACTTGGATTCTAAATTATTCTACAGGACTGAATCAAAATCCATAGCAATAAAATATTTCTGAACTTTCGAAAATATCTTGAGATTAGCATTCAATATCAAAATTAAGTTAGGTAGAAGCTTTTCAATGCAATAAAATATGCTTCAGTAATTTCTTGTAGTTTTGAAAATTTCACCAACTGCAATAATGTCAATATAATTTAATGGTAATATTAATGGAAGCCTCAGATTACTTTAATGATCAAAGAAATTTATAAGCAATTAAAATTAAGTTTATATTTTTAAATAATATAATTTTAATTAAGACTTAAAATTTTATGTTAATTTGGAAATAATATCTGCATTTTGAATAAATACGATATTGTTTTTAGAATAAATAAAAATATAATATAATCACAATTAATAAATAAGTAACTGCTATGTGTTGTAAAGAATTTCGAATAATTACAATGTGGAATTTCGAGTTGCTCTATATATCCACTTTTAAAGCGAAATTAAATATACAGAATTACTTATTGACAAATTTATGATAAACAATCTTTCCCAAAAGTCATTTAAATCTCTGACAGTCTTCTTTAGGCAAATCTGGACCAAATCTGACAAAGAGACCAGTTCTGTATGTTAAACTTTTCATTCGTAAAATTTATAATAAATTTTTGATCTCTGTATGGTTTTAGTGGGTTTTTTTTAAATATGTTGCAATATTAAGGCAAGTTACATTAAATGGTTGCTAACTTTTAAATCATATAATTTAATGATGTTTTCTTACATAGTTGTGTTCTTATTCGAATAACAATCATTAAACATTTCAAGTTTAATGAATAATCTAAACTGCAACTCTTTACGAATAAAAACATGTAATGGAACACAAAAATAAATTTTAATTTAATTGACATCTAGAAATTAAATATCAATATTTTTGCAAATTAACATAAAATATAAAAGAACATGTAATATGGCTTATGTTTCCATATAATACTTAGATTCATCAACGTATAATAAAATACTGATTTGTTGGCGCCAGCGCTTTGAAAGTTGGCTCATTTTTCCTTACGCCAAATGCACCAACAACCCCAAAGGCCGTGGAATAAACACTTCACTTTTTGTTGTAGTTCGTATGTTCGTCCTCTAGTTCTTCTTGTTAGCTTGTTAGAAAGCGGGTTTTACCCCAATTGTTAATTGTTAAATTAAACTTTATTTGAATCGCATGGAATTATTCTAAAAACATTACACTACAAGATTATTATATGTAACTTTGTTTAATAATACCATTAAGTATATCATAACTTAGAAATTACAAGCTGGATATAACTGTTATGAGCTCTCACCTTACATTTTTACATTGTGAAAGAGAAACAGAGTTTTACTTCCTGTCCTAGTAGCTTAATTATTTCAAATATGTCATTGAGTTTTCCCCTTACCACTCAAGTGAAGTTAGTAAAAAATAAAGATATTGCTAAAGGAATTATCTCTCACTTATACCCTATTCATGTATGTGAATTACATATTCTATTTCATATTATAATTGATACACTTATTTAAAGTATAATTGCTGACTCTACATATTTCGAAATAATAATAACAATCATTAACTTTAATTTTTATAATTTTGATTCCTTAATTAAGAATAACTTGTAAGGAATTTACAACAATTATATCGATTAATTACCTTTATTTATACAAATGAATTGATTTATAATGATGTTTTAACTTATATAATGATCGCATGTTGTTAATGTTACCTAAATTGGTTGTGCACAAATATCGATCACATATCGTTATGAACACATGCGTATTCATCCTAAATATATAAATTACATCCCTCGAATTGATTAGAAATTTTATATCATCATTAGTGAAAATGCCTTTTTTATAGTGCTATTATTTAGTTTAAGGAAAAAAGAAAATGAAACACCTATATGAGCAATATGAGATATTAACAAAAATTGCACTTTTATTGATATTACTTAAGGAAATGATGATACTACATGAGGAAATCTTCAGTAATATCAAATTACATGATTAGATGAAAGCAATAAATGTACTTTGTGTGTTTTCAGTTCCATATTAAACTTTATCATTGCAAATACTTTATTATATAACTGTCTGAATTGCAGAATAAGATGCAAATATAAAAAAGAAAATATTCTAAGAGAATGATACAGAGGAAATATGCTTGTATTGTTGTTTATCTAAAGATACACATCTAGAGAGGAAAAAATTGTTCTCTAAGCAATTTAATGAAAAGTGAGGTAATTATGATCATGCAAAAGGTTGTTTGACATCATCAATTACAATCGACTCATTTCCAACTACACCCATGTGAATTTGTAAAAATAATTAGAATCGATTAAGCAGGTTCATTAGTATATAGAAGAGGAAAATAGGTGTATGGTAAGTGAATAATAATTTAATTGAATTGACATGTTATTGCCATTTTGATGATACAAAATGCGGTGTTGGAGGAAAATATTGTTTAAGAAGGCAATTCTGAGATATAATTAGTTGACGCAAAATCTTAAGTATTGTATGCATCGCATTGATGTAACGTAAAAATTATTCTTATTTCAATATAAAATTTCCTATTATTAGAAGCAGAGGAACATTTTATGTTGATGTATTATATAAGATAAATTTTATATTTAAAGCAAATCTTACATGAATTGAATGTAAAATGAAATATAACTTCAAACTCAAACGTACTTAAATGAATAATTTACATTTGATTTAAAGTTCTCTCAAGTGAATTTAATTTCAAGTACAAGCCTTTACTATTTTTAAATGCCTTCTATGTGTGATATGAATAAAAGATCAATAAAATATCCCAATGTATACGCGCATCTTAATTCTTGAAGTAATTTGTATTAAAAATTAATAATAATTGGAGGGCCAAGTCTGTCATCTTCTGATAGGCGGAACTTCCAGTGGAAAACGCGTAAAAAGCCTTAAATAACAATACCTAAAAGAAATACCTTAGGAAAAATAGTTAAAATGTTAAACAATATTATAAAAGTAAAATTAGAGAAAAATAGTTGTCCGTTTAAAAATTAGAACAGTTTTTTGCTTCATTAAAATTTGGTACAAAAAAGCTTAAAGATTCTTCAATAAAATTAGTTTGCCCAATTTTTCGCTTATTAGTCAACGTTTAGCAGTTACTTACCTTTACTAAAATACTGTTTAGTAACACGAAATGAAGTATTATGATCAACGAAATAGACCAACTTATAGAAAATCGAATAACGTATGGAACGACTGAGGTTCTTTAGAACGAAAATTATTAAATACTTAAGTAGAAATTCTTTTCAGCCGTGTTTTTATGATATTCTATTAGTGGCATATTCAGAAATGCATAAACGCGTTTGCTAATATAAGTAGCCACAGAATTTTTTTCAAATAAAAGAACAAATATTATCATTTTTTTAATAAATCATGATGTAAGAATATAGAACTAAGGAAGACTCCGATGCAATATATACGAGGGTCACTCTGAAATTTTTGAGATACAACTAGGTTTTTAAAGTGTATATTTACAAAATTTTAGGTGTGTTCAAAGTAGTCTCCTCCAGCATCAATGCACTTTTGTAGACGGATTTTCCACAGATTAAATGCCTCAAACCATTCATTTCTTCGAATAGATGAAAAAATGCATTTATAGCCACATCAATCTCTTCCTCTGAATGAAAACGACGTCCACGTAAATTCTTTTTTAGATTAAAGAATAACCAAAAGTCGCACATAGCTAGATCAGGTGCATACGGCGGATGTTCGATCACTTTAATTTGTTTTTGTTTAAGAAACTCAACTGTTAATCCGGCTGTATGTGAAGATGCATTGTCATGGTGAAGCATTAGTCCCCTAACATTCAGTTCTTGTAGAATTTCTGTAAGACATTTAGTGGTATACCAGTTTGCTGTTACTGTCTTCTGTCCTTCCAACTTGATGGCTTTGACCAATCCCATACTTCTGAAGAAAACGGCATACATCACTTTTTTCAGTGCGCTTGTTTTTTCACCATTGTCGGCGTGGGATCATCTTCAAAGACCCATACTTTGCTTTCTTGACGTGTTGGAACGTCAAAAAATGGTATGTACGTTTCATCACCTGTTACAATTTTAGAAATGATGCGGTGGCCACCATCATTCAGCATATTAAGAGTTTCTTTACTGATTCTGACACGCTCCTCTTTTTGATGTTCAGCTAGATTAATGGGAACCCAACGACAAACTACTTTTCTCATATGTAATTCTTCATGAATGATTTTGTGTATGGCTGCGGATCCAATGTTAAGTTCCTTCTGTATCATTTGATAGGTACAGCGATTATCATCCATTAAAACTTTTCGTATAGCAGACACATTATCCGGGATTACTGCCGACGGCGGCCTTCCTGTGTGTTCTTCATCCTGAAGAAAATTGCGACCTCTTCTAAATTCTCTAAACCATCTGAATACAGTAGCACGAGCTGGAGATTCATCACCAAATGCTAACTGCAACCGTTGAACGCATTCTTCTTGATTTAATCCTGCTTTGAAATCGTAGAAAATCATAGCGCAAAAATGCTCTCACGTCAACTCCATTTTCTCTTCTGTTGAAAATTTATTCGACGCTAAGCAAGTTGAAGTAAGTCAGTAAAAAATCGTCTTCTGTGTTAAAGTACTTTGTACTTTAAAATTAAACCCTTATTTTTATTTTGTAAATTGTCGTCTACGCGTATCTCAAAAATTTCAGAGTAACCCTCGTATATGCTTGCTCAATCCCTAGTAATTTATTAATTATTATTAAATAGTTGTTACTTAAAAGTAATTATTACATAGTTATTAAATAATTATAAGATAATTGTTAGATATATAACTACGTAATTATTAAATAGTTGTTACTTATAAAATGATACTTTTAAATAAGAGAAAGTATGATACACACCTCTTTCTCCTTGAAAAGAGTAGAATTCCAAAGTGGCTTACTTCTCGTGATAATTAATTGTATACTGAATAAAAATCAGCATTAACTCAGATTTAAACTACATAAAAATCCGGTAATTAAAATGCCGAAATGAAACTCTCTATATTTTAAACTATTCAGAGACCTGCCGTCTGTGATACAAATTTAATTCCAATCTGTACAGTTGTGTTGCGTTCAACCTTACAGATAATATGAACTTGGTTAAAATATCAAAAAGGCTTTTATTTAAATAAATAATCAAATATTTTTTCTCAATAGATTAAAAATTATTAAATTATTTTCCATTTTATCAATACATTTCAATATTTATTGCTGTTGAGCTTATTATTGTTTTTAAAAAAAATTACATTAAAAAATTCAAAATTCACAGGATGGAGTTAAGAAATTAACTATAGAAAGGATTCTAAATTTATACGAATAAATTATTTAATTGACTTAAAAATTTGAAATAGATATATTTTTAAGTTAAAGCATTTTTTAAACCTATTTTATAATTTTTTTGAGTGGATATCACCAGTGGAGACAATTTTTTAAATATTTTTATACTTTATATGAAAGGAATTTCGTATGATGTGAAATTTTTCATTCCTGTAATAAAATAAGACTTTTAGAAATTAACTAGAAAAAAATTAGTACTAATTCCCAGTAATTTGAAGTATTTTATAATCTCAAAATTTTCTTAACGTAGTAGAAATTAACATCTCTTCTATGTTGTAAGCTATTTATGCATGGTGCGTTGAAACACCTTCTAAAAGAAGAGATGCACATTACCCATTTAGGAGGTTGTCCATAAGCTTCAATGTAGTCCTTCCCGTGCGGTGTCTTCAGGTGCATTGGAGCGAGCAACGGGGATTTATAGCCAAGCATGCAGAACTGTCCTTGGAATGATAGCTCGGTTCCATGTCCTCCTCTTTTAATGGCTAAGCATTCTTCGAAATTTCCGTAATCTATTTTACTTCCCATTATAAATCCGCCTGGCAGTCGGGCTGCTGAATCGACCACTAAAAATATAAAACAATATTTCTAACTTCTGAATTTTAAAGAAAGATTTCAGTGCTGTTAGAAATTTGATTTACTTAATAGGAATTTTTTAGAAAAAATAATAATAAAAAGAATCTGTATCGGTATCCCATGTTAAAATTTTGATATTTCAAAATTAATGTTATTGTAGACACTATTTTTCTCTAATTTTTATAACACATTTTACTTATATATCATCTATTTATAAATATTAATGGGGCCGTGTGGTAGCCTAGTGGTTAGGGTATCGGTCTTCCATCCGGAAGGGTGGGGTTCGATTCCCAATGCCGCCAAAGACCCACCGAGTACATGCGATATACGTGCTCGTTAAATCTGTGGAATCGAAAGTCCTGTGGCCAGTCGTTGAGCCATTGGAGCAATGGTCTGGAGAATTGTACTCCCCCTTCAGATCAATGCCAAAATTGAGGGAGTAGATCCTCTGGTGCTGCCATCTATCGGAGTATTAGAAGAGCAAAAGTCGTACTTTCCCCTTCATGGTGCTCTGATTAAACGAAAGACGCTCCCAATTGACTTAAATTCGTATAGCCGAGGCATAGAGAGCTTGGCTTGTCCAAGAGTGTCATTAGTAACAACAACAATAAATATTAATATGGATTCTTGTTGGGAAATTCTCATAGATAATGTTCCAATGCACGATTCACTAAAATTTTATTATTATTGAAGCTGTTATATTAGCTAGGTCTTTGTGTAAATATATGTATTTATTTAGGAAAAACATTTAGACGTATACAGTAAATTAAAAACAAAAGCTTTACAAAATTAATAAGAAATATTAAAAGAAATCACATTGGACTGATATCTTTTTGAAAAAAAAATTATGTTAATGAATTAGTTAATTTAACAAATAAAATTTTATAAGTCGCTTATCAAAATAAAATCTAAATACCATAGTTTGCTACATTTAATGTAAACTTTCTAATTTTATGTGTCTCCAAGCGAATATGTCAAATTTGCAAATTATAAGATGGAAAACAATTTTATGACCTAAAAAATTCAAAACTTTTGTTATTATACGCGTATTCTATTAATAATTAAATCCAAATAAGAACTTAGGTATTTTTAATGATTTTGCAAAAGAAGATAACGAAATGAATAATGTGGAACTTGGGAAAATTCTCGAATGTGTTTTTCTGCTATTGGAATTTCAGCCCTAGAGGGTCAGTAACTTGATTTCGCTTCCAGTAAAATTACCAAAGGGAAGTATTATCTAGCGAGGGCAGTAGTTGGGAGGGTGACCGCATGATGACCACTCACTGAGAGATCACTGGGATGCTGGAGTTCCCTGGGTCAGGGACGGATCCTCGTTAACCCATGGCCAGTCGTTGACACTCCCAGCCTTTCAGCTGGAATGTAGAGAGGATTGGTTTGGTTTGGTTTGTTTGTCACTCAGCGGTCATTTTTTGCACACGAGGGATAATTAGACCGGGACCTACGGCTTAATGTGGATTCTGAACCACTACAAACATTCATGCCCAAGGTGAGATTCGAACCCACGAACTGTTGGCAAGAGCGCTAACCATTCGGCTGCCAGCTCGAATGGAGAGAGGAAGGTGTCAGCTCATGTTTGACCTCGTTACTTGACCATGTTTCAAAATTACAAGGCATTTGGTGAAGCTTCCGTACCAAAGAATGTTTGGGGTCACCTTCACCGTCATATATGTAAACAGTTGAGATTTTTGTTGAAGGGTTGAAGATATCAAATATTCAAGAACTTGCCAGTAAGCCATATACAAATAATATATACTATATATAATGAAGAATACGATATACTATATATAAAAGCTTTGTTATTTTTAGAAAAAGCAATTTAAGCAAATAAATTACAAGAAAAATCTAATGAGGCAAGAAAATGAAATATATAAACATAAAACAGTTATAAATTGTAAATCTTAGCTATATTTTTTACTGAAGTAAGAGGATAACTTTGAGTAAACAGTCCCGAGATATATTTATTTTCAATATAAAAACTTACCCATCTTATTGCTGCAAGAGGACATTCCATAAAACCGGACGTCATTGAACATACAGAGTGATCCTTTATAGAACGGTGAGAATTCACTGAGGCATCCTTGTCAATCCCAAGAATTTCCTTCCTACCATGGGTAGATTGCTATTCATCGAGATTTTAGAGCTCCCCCTATCCACAAGAATTACCAAATATTTGCGGCTGTTGTTTTGATTGTGGCTTATTTCTGGCTTTTAAGATTCAAAAGCTACAAAATTTTATGTTTCTTCTTATTTGAACTCCAGAGTGAAGTCACATTATAAGTTGCGGGAAGAATTTGAAGGGTTGACTATTCTCACACTGTGCAATTACTTTCTTAAGGTATTCCAATAGCCGATTCTTACAGATATTGGTTAATTACCAATCACTTACTGAAATTGATATCTCTTTTTCGGGATAGTCTCTTTTCGCGTTAATTGCTTTAAAACTAAATCCCTTCTTTATTGTGGAATGGAATGGAAAGTGTCATATCAGAATTCATCATGGTCATTTGTCTGACATTTTGATTAGGTGGGGGATCATTGATTGGTATATAGTATTTTTGACCTATTGTTATAAATTGGTACATTCTACTATATTTTGGTATATTTTCATTCACAGTTATCAATTTGGTCCATGTAAAGTCACATTAATGACTCACGTTTTGATATATATATACTCATTTTTAATCTTATATTTTGTGAGATAGTTCACATAAATAAATACCCAAGAATAAAAACCGAAAAGGATTTTTCGAAATAGCTCTACAGTGATTGGAATTGTTGTGTGTGAGTATAAGTATTTACAAGCACATAATTAAATGTATTTTTGACGTTTCTTATTGTGTATGTGGGAATGATTGCACTTGCTATAATGTAGGGATTGTGTACATTAATTTCCTATTAGTGTTAATATTTAAAATTGCATCCATGAATATTTTCAAATTGCTTTGGAATACTTATTTTATTAAAAAAAAAAAAGAAAGATTGTTAGAGTCAATATTATAAAAGGAAAAAAATTGCTAAAATTATTAATTGTTGTTGTTTTGTGCCAACTAGGCTGGCAAGATATGGTGCACTGCTACGCTTTTCCAACTAAAGCGTAATTTGGTGAGAAGTCCGACTTCCGAAGTACGCTCATGCCATAGGGACCCGTTTATAGGACAGGCAACCATTCACAACCCATTCATACAAGGAAAGAACAAAGACACGAGAGAAAGAGCATCCACAAACGAACCGAGATTGGAACTCAGGATCTCCCTATCCGCAGTCAGGCAGGCTGACCACTAGACTGGGTAGTCGGAAAAATTACCTATTAATTCATTTAATTAGAATAGAGAACATAGATATTTTTAGGTTAATCAAATTTAAAAATAAATTAAAATAAATAAAAACTTATCATATTATTTATTAATAATTTTTGTCGCCCAACTTGTCCAGTGGTCAGCGTGTCTGACTGCCGATAAGGAGGTCAAGGGTTCGAATCTCGGTTCGGGCATGGATGTACTTTCTCTCTCTATCTATCCTGTCCTTTCCTTGTATGAATGTGGAGTGAATGGTTTCCTACCCTATAAACGGGTCCCTATGGCATGTGTGTACTGAGGATGTCGGATTCCACACCAAAATATGGTTCAGTTGGAAAAGTGGAGCAGCGCACTCCATATTGCCGACAACAACAACATTAATAATTTTTATTTATTTCCTTATTTTATGCTAAAAATATAATCAATTTTTTAAAATAAACAGTTACCAAAATCACTAAACTGATTTAATTTTGCTTTACTTTGCGACATTATAAACAAGAATTCTCTAAAGCTGAAAGCAAATCGTGATGTCGCCCACAAATGTTCAAACAATAAGAAGAGTGAGCGTTAATTTCTCAAAGCGCAATGTGAAAAAAGATTCGCAATATGGCATTTCTATATATTTAAGAGTGTAATATACAAGTTCAAAAAATACTTAAGGATTTTGATTAATCATATGATAGCTTCTAATAATTCAAAATCTCTTCAGCTAAAACTTTCATCCATAGAGAAAATTCCTCCTACCATTATTATTTCATATTTTTCGAACAAGCCTTGATATCAATTCGCAATTAATTAGAAATATGCTTGTTATGTGCTTCAAATCTTAAATATTACATTCAAATTGCGATTATTTAACTCTTTAAATTTATTTTCTTAAATTTATTTTTAGTTTACATAGAAATGGATTGTCTAATCATTTATCTGTACTCATCATATTGCTCAATTTTAAATTAAATGAAAATTGTTGCAGGAGAGCTTACTATTAATGTTGTTAAGTAGTTAAGCATTTTAGAAGTTCGTTATTTTTATTGATCTTAGAATAGAAATGTTGTGCTTAATGTTTGAGAATTGCAAAATCTGGTTTACGTATCTCTTGATGTCTAAGATGGAAAAAAACATCACTTTTCAAAAAGAATGTAAAATAAATATTCGCATTCAATTTCATAAAAAATTAAGAATTTAAAACATCAAAATAAAAAGATTTTTCTTGATTTATAGCGTATTTCAGTTTGTTTATTGATTATTGAAATATAATTAGTCATCATTGATTACTTTCAATTATGAAACTCCAAATTATATATATATATATATATATATATATATATATATATATATATATATATATATATATATATATATATATATATATATATATATATATATATATATATATATATATATATATATATATATATATATATATATATATATATATATATATATATATATATATATATATATATATATATATATATATATATATATATATATATATATATATATATATATATATATATATATATATATATATATATATATATATATATATATATATATATATATATATATATATATATATATATATATATATATATATATATATATATATATATATATATATATATATATATATATATATATATATATATATATATATATATATATATATATATATATATATATATATATATATATATATATATATATATATATATATATATATATATATATATATATATATATA